>CM076571.1:685120109-685219224 GCA_034641835.2 Pinus albicaulis | reverse complement strand
GCATGATCCTAGTGAAATGCAACGAAGTGGAACAAGCGAGACACCTAATAATGAATAGAACCTAGACGAAATGATCATCGATTAAATACGTCATAAGGATCGATCAACATGTTACTTCATGTTAAATCTTGAAGATCATGGATATGTTGATGTTTTTCTGATATGAGAATCTCTCTTGGAAAGATTGTATTGATGCTGCAAAGAATCTGAAGGCTTGGTTACTATTGTGCTGATGCTACAACCATTGGATGACACTTGAAGACACCACTACACTGTTCTATCTATCTGTAGTCCAGGGAAGCATTCAAATATCTCAGAAAGAAGCTGAACACTGTCTTTGCCTCACAGAGAATCAGATCTAGTTGAAATTTAGAAGATGGCTTGGGATACGCGGGTTTCCTGAAACACAGTCGCGTATATACGCGAGTTCCTGCACAGAAAACCGCGTATGGTTGGTTGCTGACAATTTTTGGTTGGTTCAGCTCTCTTCAGCACAACTGCTGTGCTGTTTGGTATCTCTGATATTGTTTGGTATCTCTGGTGGTGTTCCAGTTCTCATAATTCTGTTTCTAATGTTTTGATGAAGATGCCTTGATGATTTTTTGGTGGAAGTTTTCAGGATGCAAAAACTAAGGGGGAGCCTTAGTCATTTGGAAAGATTACTTGGATGCACAGATTCAGGGGGAGCATTAGCATTGCTGAGTATAATGCATTGTTGGCATTATGATGGTTCGGTTATATGATCTCTCTTGAGGTCTTCTTGGTATTGGTCATGAAAAGTCATATTTGTATTTTTGATGAAAAGGTCATGTTGAGACCCTTGATGTAAAATCTGTAATATTCAGTCATGTATGAACTTGTCAAATTTGTAAACCCACTTGGTTGGGTAGCTGAGTCAATTTGTGTAAACCCACTTGGTTGGGTACTTGAGTCTTATATGTAAATCCACTTGGTTGGATATTTGATGTAAGTATGAGTCTTTTGGTGATAGGAAGTTCATAGAGTCATTGACAAATATGTTTGAAGATTCAGCATGAACTTAGGGGGAGCTTAGCCACTTTAAGCACATATCAGATTTGTAGAACGCTTCTTCCACATGAGGAGAAAAGGGAGAGAGTATGTTGGTTTTGATCCGCCCGTTGCCCTTGATGTGAAAGGGGGAGAGTGTGTTGGTTTTGATCCACTGGTTTTGCCCTTTGCCCTTGATGTCAAAGGGGGAGAGTGACATGGTGTTTGAATGAAGAGACAGAATGGTGTCAAATATTTGGGAGAGTGACATGGTGTCATTGTAGTCTTAATGTATCTATCTGTTGTGGTAACCAAACACCATCATGGTTGCCATCAAGTCCAAAAGGGGAGATTGTTGGAAATATGATGCAGAGTGTTGTCCTTGATGGCAACCCACTGAATGAAGAAGAAGACATGCGACTGTTGACATGTGTTGTCCTTGATGGCAATCCACCTGATGAAGTTATGCTTGACTTGATGGACTTGGTAAATGATGTAAATCTGATGTTTGTTGACAATATGATGCTAAGTGTTGACCTTGAAAGGCAACCCACCTGATGAAGATGATGACAACTTAATGAAGTTGTGCTTGAGCGAATATGTTCCTGATGAAGAAAATATGATGTTTCTACAGTGTGTACAGAAGGCTATGAAGAAAGGATTTCAGAATGTACTCAAAGTATGATGAAAAAGAGTATGTCTCTTGGTATATGCGGATTGGCCTAGGGGAAGTCGCGTATGCACGCGGAAAATAACGTTCCAAGTCACGTATGGGCTAAAGCGCTCAAAAAGTGCAAAACCAAGGGTAACCACCATGGTATTGACCCATTGTATTGGGTAATGATCCGCCTAATTGACCCCGTCCAGGTAGTTTTGGGCTCATGATATTGTTTTGGCCCATGGTATTGAAAAAGGGGCTCATGGTATTGAAAAAGGAAAACCTATATAAGGAGAAGAAATTCATTGTGCAAATCATGAGTGGTGGTGCAAGAGGTCTGAGCTTGAATGAATACTTCTCTCTGAAGTAGATCTGAATGGAAAGGGTTACACTTGAAGACAAATATGAAGGTATGATGCACCAATGATGAAGAAGGGGATCTAGATCTGAAATGCACTTGTATCTGCTAGATCTGCTTATGGAAGGCCTAGATCTATGATGAGGCGAACATCTAGGCGAACATCTGTCTGAAGTAAAGGGTTGAATCTGAGCTGAATGTCTGATCTGATGAAGTATGCTGCTCTGTAATGATTGAAGATCTATACGCTACTTCGCCGTGGAGGAAGTGCGTATATACGCAGCTTCGCTGAAGTAAAAGCGCGTATGCGCAATAAAATATACACTGAGGTATACGCTGGTTTGTATGGACGGAAGCGCGTATATACGCGACATCAGTGAAGGGAAAGCGCGTATGCAAACTAGGGTTTGCTGAAGCAAGGGGTATGAAATATCTGATCTGTTCTACTGTGTTTCTGCTATCTGATCTGTGTTGATAAGTATCTATTGGTGATGTATGTCTGTTCTTAAAAGTACGGAAAGGGTCCAGTATGAAAATATGATGAAATATGGCCTGCAAGTGGTGTTCAATTGAAGTTGTTGGATCCAGTGTGAAAATTGATGAAACGTGGTCCAAGGTGGTGCTGAGGGTTGTAGCCTTTCACTGGGAAGTCGCAGCCTCCTCCGGTGAGGCCGTAAACGAGACTGGGGTCGTGAGTTCTTTCCAGAGGCTGGTAAATCCAGTCGGTGGTGGGGTTGGAGCTCCCTTCCAGGAGAGGCTGGTAAACGAGCACAGGTGGGTGCCTGCGTGCTGGTCAAGACTGCGCCAGCACATATGTTGTAAGATGTTTTCTATAATAAAATATTGAAGGCTGAGCAACTGCAGCGGTGGTTTTCTCCCGATTTGGGTTTCCACCTAAAAATCCTGGTGTTCATGTGTGATGCTTTGTGTGATGGTTTATTCTATTATTACTGCACATGTTTACTATTTATTAAACATCTGATGAATGAATGATGGAATAATAGAAGTGAAGATTTAATGACATATCTAGATCTCTGTGTATACGCTAGTTTCATAAAGGGGATCCGCGTATATACGCTAGTTTACTGAAAGAAAGTAGCGTATGGGTTTTAAGGAATGAAAAAGTAAAAAGATTTGATTATGCAGAAAATACTGATTCACTCCCCCCTCTCAGTATTTTTCCCAACATGTTCGAAATATGATGCAGAGTGTTGTCCTTGATGGCAACCCACGGAATGGAGATGAAGACATGCGACTGTTGACATGTGTTGTCCTTGATGGCAATCCACCTGATGAAGTTATTCTTGACTTGATGGACTTGGTAAATGATGTAAATCTGATGTTTGTTGACAATATGATGCTGAGTGTTGTCCTTGAAAGGCAACCCACTTGATGAAGATGATGAAAACTTACTTGATGAAGTTGTACTTGAGAGAATATGTTCCTGACGAAGAAAATATGATGTTTCTACAGTGTGTACAGAAGGCAATGAAGAAAGGAATTCAGAATGTGCTCAAAATATGATGAAAAGAGTATGTCTCTTTGTATACGCGGATTGGCCTAGGGGAAGTCACGTATGCACGCGGAAAATAACGTGCCAAGTCGCGTATGGGCTAAAGCGCTCAAAAGGTGCAAAACCAAGGGTAACCACCATGGTATTGACCCATTGTATTGGGTAATGATCCGCCTAATTGACCCCGTCCAGGTAGTTTTGGGCTCATGATATTGTTTTGGCCCATGGTATTGAAAAAGGGGCTCATGGTATTGAAAAAGGAAAACCTATATAAGGAGAAGAAATTCATTGTGCAAATCATGAGTGTGGGTGCAAGATGTCTGAGCTTGAATGAATACTTCTCTCTGAAGTAGATCTGAATGGAAAGGGTTACACTTGAATGATAAATCTGAATATATGATGCACCAATGAAGAAGAAGGGGATCTAGATCTGAAATGCACTTGTATCTACTAGATCTGCTTATGGAAGGCCTAGATCTATGATGAGGCGAACATCTAGGCGAACATCTGTCTGAAGCAAAAGGGTAGATCTGAACTGAATATCTGATCTGATGAAGTATGCTGCTCTGTAATGATTGAAGATCTATACGCTACTTCGCCGCGGAGGAAGCGCGTATATACGCGGCTTATCTGAAGTAAAAGCGCGTATGCGCAATGAAATATACACTGAGGTATACGCTGGTTTATGTGGACGGAAGCGCGTATATACGCGACATCAGTGAAGGGAAAGCGCGTATGCAAACTAGGGTTTGCTGAAGCAAGGGGTATGAAATATCTGATCTGTTCTGCTGTGTTTCTGCTATCTGATCTGTGTTGATATGTATCTGTTGGTGATGAATGTTTGTTCTTAAAAGTATGGAAAGGGTCCAGTCTGAAAATATGATGAAATGTGGCCTGCAAGTGGTGTTCTATTGAAGTTGTTGGATCCAGTGTGAAAATTGATGAAACGTGGTCCAAGGAGGTGCTGAAGGTTGTAGCCTTCAGTCAGGGGGTTGTAGCTCCCTTCCAGGTGAGGCTGGTAAACGAGATCGGGGGGTCGTAGCTCCCTTCCAGGAGAGGCTGGTAAACGAGTCGGGGGGTTGGAGCTCCCTTCCAGGAGAGGCTGGTAAACGAGCGCAGGTGGGTGCCTGCGTGCTGGTAGGAGTCTGCACCAGCACATATGTTGTAAGATGTTTTCTCTATAATAAAATATTGAAGGCTGAGCAACTGCAGCGGTGGTTTTCTCCCGTCTTGGGTTTCCACCTAAAAATCCCGGTGTTCATGTGTGATGCTTTGTGTGATGGTTTATTCTGTTCTTACTGCACATGTTTACTGTTTATAGAACATCTAATGGATGAATGATGGAATGATATAAGTGAAGAACTAATGGAATAATTAGATCTCTGTGTATACGCGAGTTTTATGAAGGATATCTGCGTGTATACGCTAGTTTGCTTCAGATAAGTAGTGTATGGGTTTTAGAGCATGAAAAAGTAAAAAGTTTCAGTTTGCCCTAAATACTGATTCACCCCCCCCTCTCAGTATTTTTCCCAACAATTGGCATCAGAGGAGGTCCTTCTGCAGAAGCTTGATCGCTTGAAGGAGATTCGTTGCAATGGGAAGGAAGCAAAAGAAGAAAGCTACTGAAAAAGAGATATCTCAAAAAACATGTGCAGCAGAAAATGAAGAAGATGAAACAGGTATTGATTGTTGTTCTTGTGATGCATTTTCCTGTGCATGCAATGGTAAAGATAGTGAAAGTAAAGTTTTGGATCTAAAGGAAGCTATCAAGAAAATTGAAGATCAACAAAGATCATTTAATAAAAGCGAAGCTATCTACAATGAGATGATCTCTCAAATGAAAGATCAAATAGAAATGCTGAATGGACAGGTGGACAAGTATCAAAGGTTTCATACTTATGCATCCAATCGAATTAAAGAACTAGAAGCAGAAATCAACGATCTAAATGCAGATCTCAAAAAATCAAGCAAGAAGAATGAAGGACTTGAAGCTGCAATCATCTCTCTGCAAGCATATCTTGAAGCATCAAGTAAGAAGAATGAGGAACCTCTACAAACATTTGAAAAGGAAGGCCTTGAAGCAGAAATCATCTCTCTCAAAGAAGACCTGGATAAATCAAATAAGAAGAATGCAGGACTTGAAGCAGAAAACATATCTCTGAAAGAAGATCTCAAAGCATCGAAGAAGAAGTATGAAGAGCTGCAAAAAACATGTGAAGTAAACGAAAATTGGTTGAAAGAAGAGATTCTAAATCTGAAGGATCAAGTAGAAGATGGAAGAAGGAAAGAAGAAAGCATGACAAAGCAATGTCAAGCCCTGGAGGTTGAGGTAAACATTCTCAAAGGTAAATTAGAAGAAAAGGTTAGACTTTTGAGGTTTCAAGATAGTACTAAGATTCTGGATAATATTCTTAGTAGTCAAAGGTCTCCTTCTATCAAACTTGGTCTTGGTTTTCATGAAACTGTTAATGGAGAATCTAGTTCACAAGGAAGTGCTAAAGATTCAAAGGAAGTCAATACAAAACCCGAAGAGTTGAAAGAAACAAAAGGTCAATCAACAATGATGAAATCTCAAAGGAAATCATTCAATAATGTTGAATGTTTCAAATGTCATAATTATGGGCATGTTGCAGCAAATTACAGGAGCAGATCATTTCAGCCTCAAACAAACAGTTCCTACATAGAAAGGTACTCTGGTTTCTTCAAGGGATATTGTTTTTCATGTAACAAGTATGGACATAAAGCAACTGATTGTAAAAGGAGGAAGATTAGAAATACTCATTATGATTCTTATGCTTATTTCTCTGGACACATGAGATGTTATTCTTGTAACAAGTATGGACATGTAGAAAAGGAATGCAGGTTGAACAGATCTGAGAAAGTGGACAATTTTCAACACACAAATAGAAAGTTCAAGCAAATTTGGAAAAAGAAGGAGGACCAGTCAGAAACGTAGGGAATACTGACCCTACTGCAGTCATCCGCTTCTGAAGCTTACTTCTCTGATTGACTGCAGGAATGATGTGGGATACATTATGAGATTTAGTAATGTATCGTCACAAGGGGAGCAATGTATGATGTCTCTCATGGTTGATTTGATTATTCTGGTTATATGTATTTCTAACAGAACATCTGATATGAAGAAGACAGGTACAGGAAGGATAAGTTCAGGGGGAGATAAAGGAATGTGAAAAATTTCTATGTTTCACTTTCCATATGCGGGTTCTATTCACAAAAGTCGCGTATACACGCGAGTTTCAGCAGACACAGTCGCGTATGCATTTATGATAAGAGAATTGGTATGATAGCTGAAGATTTGGTGCAGAGGTTCAGGGGGAGCATCAGTCTGACTGATAATAACTGTAGTTTTGACTCTGTATTAGCTTAATTTCTCAGTTCTAAATGATAATGATATGATACTTGATGTCTTATGTTGAAGTTTATGGATGAGTCCTGTATGCTTGTTAAATGAAGAGTATTCATTGCTGAGATGAAATTCTTATAATTCAGAGACAAGGGAAGATCATGCAAAGATTGTTGATGATGACTTGTTGTTGAAGGTGTTTCAGATTGCACAAGTTAAGAAAAAGCACTGGTTTAGGGGGAGCAGCAGGTTGAATACTAATGATTGCATTGTTGGCAATATGACTGCTTATTCTTGGTTTTTGTGATACTCATGCTCAAATGATGATGTCTTGGTACATGGTTTATTATGATGAGTTTTTGAGCCCTGGTTGCTGATAAGTATCCTTTGTACTCACACATGGATGAGTTGGATGTCATTTGATTCAGAAATAAATCATGCAGTGTGTGTTACTATGGTTGAGAGATCTTTTGCCTACATATGTGGCTTGGGATACGCGGGTTTCCTGAAACACAGTCGCGTATGTACGCGAGTTCCTGCACATAAAACCGCGTATGTCTGATTGATGACAATTTTTGCTTGGAGTCAGCTCTTTTCAGCACAGCTGCAGTGCTGTTTGGTATCTTTGATAATGTTTGGTATCTCTGGTGGTGTTCCAGTTCTCATAATTCTTTTCTAATGATTTAATGAAGATGCCTTGATGATTTGTTGATAAAAGTGTTCAGGTTGCAAAAACTAAGGGGGAGCCTTAGTCATACGAAAAGAATGCTTGGATGCACAAATTTAGGGGGAGCATTAGCTTTGCTGAGTATAATGTATTGTTGACATTATGATGGTTCTGAAATATGTTCTCTTTCTTGAGGACTTTCTGGTGTTGGTCTTAAATGGTCATTTTTGTAGTTTGATGAAAAGGTCTTGTTGAGACTCATGTTGTAAAATTGTAATTTTCAGTCATGTAAGGACTTGTCAATTTTGTAAACCCACTTGGTTGGGTAGCTGAGTCAAATTTTGTAAACCCACTTGGTTGGGTAGCTGAGTCAAATTTGTAAACCCACTTGGTTGGGTAGTTGAGTCTCATATGTAAAGCCACTTGGATGGATAATTGATGTAAGTATGAGTCTTTGGTGATAGGAAGTTCATAGAGTCATGTACTTCATTGACAAATATGTTTGAAGATTCAGCATGAACTCAGGGGGAGTTTGGCCACTTCAGCACATATCAGATCTGCAGAATGTTTCTTCCACTTGAGGAGAAAAGGGGGAGAGTGTTGGTTTTTGATCCGCCCTTTGCCCTTGATGTCAAAGGGGGAGAGTGACATGGTGTTTGAATGAAGAGAAGATAATGATGTCAAATATTTGGGAGAGTGACATATTTGGGAGAGTGACATGGTATCTATCTTTTGTGGTAACCAAACACCATCGTGGTTGCCATCAAGTCCAAAGGGGGAGAATGTTGGAAATATGATGCAGAGTGTTGTCCTTGATGGCAACCCACTAAATGAAGATGAAGACATGCGACTGTTGACATGTGTTGTCCTTGATGGCAAACCACCTGATGAAGTTATTCTTGACTTGATGGACTTGGTAAATGATGTAAATCTGATGTGATATGATGTAATATGATGCTGAGCGTTGTCCTTGAAAGGCAACCCACTTGATGAAGATGATGACAACTTACTTGATGAAGTTGTGCTTGATAGAATATGTCCTTGATAAAGAAAATTTGATGTATCTACAGTGTGAACAGAAGGCAATGAAGAAAGGAATTCAGAAAGTGCTCAAAGTATGATGAAAAGAGTATGTCTCTATGTATACGCGGATATGTCTAAGGGAAGTCGCGTATGCACGCAGAAAGGAACGTTCCAAGTCGCGTATGGGAAAAAGCGCTCAAAAACTGCAAAACCAGGGGTAACCACCATGGTATTGACCCATTGTATTGGGTAATGATCTGCCTAATTGACCCCGTCCAGGTAGTTTTGGGCTCATGGTATTGCTTTGGCCCATGGTATTGAAAAAGGGGCTCATGGTATTGAAAAAGGGTAAACCTATATAAGGAGAAGAAATTCATTGTGCAAAAGAGGGGTGTGAGTGCAAGATGTCTGAGCTTGAATGAATACTTCTCTCTGAAGTAGATCTGCGTGGAAAGGGTTACGCTTGAAGACAAATCTGAAGGTATGATGCACCAATGATGAAGAAGGGGATCTGGATCTGAAATGCTCTTGTATCTGCTAGATTTTCTTATGGAAGTCCTAGATCTGTGATGAGGCGAACATCTAGGCGAACATCTGTCTGAAGTAAAAAGGGTAAATCTGAATTGAACATTTGATCTGATGAAGTATGCTGCTCTGTAATGATTGAAGATATATACGCTACTTCACCGCGGAGGAAGCGCGTATATACGCAGCTTCGCTGAAGTAAAAGTGTGTATGCGCAATAAAATATACACTGAAGTATATGCTGGTTTGTGTGGATGGAAGCGCGTATATACGCGACATCAGTGAAGGGAAAGCGCGTATGCAAACTAGGGTTTGCTGAAGCAAGGGGTATGAAATATCTGATCTGTTCTACTGTGTTTCTGCTATCTGATCTGGGTTGATAAGTATCTGTTGGTGATGTATGTCTGTTCTTAAAAGTATGGAAAGGGTCTAGTATGAAAATATGATGAAATGTGGCCTGCAAGTGGTGTTCTATTGAAGTTGTTGGATCCAGTGTGAAAATTGATGAAACGTGGTCCAAGGTGGTGCTGAAGGTTGTAGCCTTCAGTCAGGGGGTTGTAGCTCCCTTCCAGGTGAGGCTGGTAAACGAGATCGGGGGTCGTAGCTCCCTTCCAAGAGAGGCTGGTAAACGAGTCAGGGGGTTGGAGCTCCCTTCCAGGAGAGGATGGTAAACGAGCGCAGGTGGGTGCCTGCATGCTGGTCAAGTCTGCGCCAGCATATATGTTGTAAGATGTTTTCTCTATAATAAAATATTGAAGGTTGAGCAACTGCAGCGGTGGTTTTCTCCCGACTTGGGTTTCCACCTAAAAATCCCGGTGTTCATGTGTGATGCTTTGTGTGATGGTTTATTCTGTTCTTACTGCACATGTTTACTGTTTATTGAACATCTGATGAATGAATGATGGAATAATATAAGTAAAGATTTAATGACAGATCTAGATCTCTGTGTATACGCTAGTTTCATAAAGGGGATCCGCGTATATACGCTAGTTTACTGAAGGAAAGTAGCGTATGGGTTTTAAGGAATGAAAAAGTAAAAAGTTTTGATTATACAACACCTATCTACCCCCCCCCTCTCAGTATTTTTCCCAACAGAAGTTTCTCAACCAAAATTTTCCTCTGAATCTTGTTAAGCTACACCATTTGTGGAGGTTCTTCTCGCAATTTTTCATCAACATAGTCACTATTCACATAATATCCAACTCTCATGAATTCTTGTCGATGGTAAGAGAAAGTCAACAGTAACACAGTAACTGCAATGATGTCGTCATAAAAAAATATTGGATGGATTAGGAGGATTTACCTATTTTGGAAGACAACAGGGAGTCGAACCTTAGTAAGCCTAAAGAAAAAAACAAACTCTAAGCTAAAAAAGGAAGCACATGGAAATTAACTTGTCTATAGATGGCACACAATTCATAAAACTTTAAAAAATTTGCATAAAAGAAAAAGCAATAGTTTACAACATTAACATTACCGACAAGTACACTTTATATAACTTTATCATACTTCTCATATTCTTCTAATTCCACAAATGTCAACTTCCATTCCAAATATGCCAACAAAATATCCAGAAGTGAGAACAAATATCCCAAAAAAATGAAAATTGGAACTAAATAAATTTTAGTTTTGAAAAATGTACATGCAGGAATTCCATCTTTCTCTAAAATTTCATAGCCCATTTATTAGTTAGCTATGGAACCAAGAAAACCCCTTTAACACAAAAAAATTCATTACTCATATCAACTGAAACGTTGGATCATCTTGAAATGGTGGATCGTCTTTCAATGAGAACATTGCTTATGGTTCGTAGTATTATAGAATGGACATGGGCTAGAAGATATAGGTTGGCTACTAGAAAGGTCTATTTAACTCAAGGATTCTCCAAATCAAATATAAATACTTGGTCAAGAATTTATTTTTCAGATTTCCATTTTCCATTCCTACTATTGGCAATAGGACACATCAATCCTAGCCACAATGTGTTTGACACAAAACAACCTTAACCTCAATGATAATAGCACTTTATAGGAAAAACGTTTATGAATTTCTGAAATCTAAGCACCACATTAGGCAGCCACCCTAGCATATAAAACACACACCAAATACATAATGAGGATACTAATTATAATGAATTCATTTTATTAGCCAAACAACCATAACCAATTTCCAAGTACAATACCACAGATAAAGAAAATTTCTTGCAACAAGTTGTTTAGATAATCTATCGCAGATCTTGGGTTCCATTCCAGGTGCATGTTACAAGGGAAACCAACTAATTATCTGCACCACTAACACAATAATATGAATTATAGTATACATTATATGATGGATAGAGAGCAACAACATGGCCTCTACACCATCCTAACATTATTCAAACTGAATGGCCCAAAGCTAAAATATAGGGATGGTAAATCCATAATTCCCAAAACTAACAGCATGAAAGAAGTAGATACAGAAATAAAATGAATAAAGTAATGAATGTAATAAATTGAATATGAACCCAAATACAAGCAACATCGTATAATATACTAGGGTTACAAGTAGTAGTCCAATCTGCTACTTTGATAAATTGTAGACAAATACAATTAATATTGGTACAAAGGAGAAGCCCAATCTCACTATTAGAATAGGAAAGAAATAATAAACTACATAATCTCAATCTCGAGAAATTCATAATCTTGATTTGTACATACAACTAGACTGAAACTCCCTACTAACCAAAACCTAGAATCAAAATTTGTTGGTTCTTACTTCCCTGTTTCCTTCCTTACTTATTAGTAAGATTCAATGGATTGTCTATGATAGAGAGAAATAAAGGGTCAAAAATAAGCAAGAAGAAGTGAAGGGTCTTACATTTTTCTCATTCAAGAGGAAGGATTTCAAGATCGTATTACATCATGTAAACTTACCCCATGAATGAAAGGGTATTAAAAGGAACAAAATCACATATCAGAACACATTTTATTGTAACTGGGAAGGGACACAGTCACCACAACAATTCACCCACAACATAAGTAAGGGCCTTCCAGTCAGTAAAGGCTTATCCGGTCTCTAAGGGCCTTCCTCTAACTGAAGCATGTAGCTTAGACTAGCATTATCTGCATAGGAACCTCTCATAGATTGAGGTTAAAGAATTGAAGTGAAAACATTGGGGTTAAATATCTTAATACACATCTAGTTACTGGTAACTAATAATATCAAAAAATAGGCAGTTACATCCTCTCACTAAAAGGCCCTTCTTTCCTATCACTAAGGGTCAATCTCACTCAAACCAAGGTAAACAGTCCTTGCATGCATCCCGAGTGTCATAGGAATTGATTTTCAAGTTTCATTATTAAATGGTGTCATAGGGATTGATTCAGAAGTTTCATTCTTAAATTAAAATTTAATTTTAAATTAAAACTAATTTAAAATGAGAGGCTTGTCCCACTAACTTTTTATTCATGCAAATTGACCAATGTATTGATTCCCACGTTCCAATATTTGACCACGGAGAGGAAGGCTCGCATATTGGATCATAATAAAGCTCATAAATTTTCTCTCTAGTTGGACACTTCGACACACTATAACTGTCATCGACTACACTTGGATTATTTGAGCTAAAAATTACTCATCTCTTAAACACTTTGAGTACTTAGAATAATAGTCTAAGTGATCAGAATAATAGGCAGAGTGGCTAGAAATGACATGAAATTTTAGATTATCCGCAAAGTTGTAGCTATGATCTCCCCTTCATTCTAGATGATATAAGATAGAATAATAATGGTTTGTTCGTTCTCCTTTTCATTAGTACATATATTTCCTATTAATAATTCTTACTCTTTTTATCCAACAATGTCATGGAATGATCCCGAAAGTCTCGCACCGTGGGTTGATCTACCATAATTGAGGGTGCTTCTTAAATCCCAAGGATGGCTCCCCTCTCATGTACTTGGTATTCTATAAGGGCTAGGTATGAATGGGAAATCAACCAATGAAAGGATTCTCAATGGCACACCCAGGAAGGGATTTTAACACAAACAACAGGGCTTTCATTGGAGTGTAGGTAGGGGTTCAAAGTTAATGACCTAATAAGCATTAGAGGATGAGGCTACAGAGATAGAGGCCACTAGAGAAAGATTAAAGGTGGATGTTCAGGATGGCTAGATTGATGTCTTGAAGAACATGGACACGGGTGCTGGTTGAATCACCCTGACAGGCGGGATAGGGAAATAAATGAATGAACGAATGCGTTGGTCGAGGAAATAATTGGTTGGTGAAAGGGTGGCTTTTAGGCTTGACAATCATGGATGACTGCTGGGAGAAGAAACTCAACTTCAAAATGGATATTATATAGATACTCCAGCAAGCTAAAGTATATTACTTGAGCTAGGAGGAAGGGAAGTAAACCCATCCCTCGACAGCGTAGAACTAATACTAGGACCTTCACGATTTTTAGTGGGCCACCTTCCATTAATTACATCACTTCCTCTTTAGCCAGTGCTTCCATCCATCTGTACTTCTAGGTATGTAGGTGACCATAATGATGTAAGAGGTCTTCTCGAGCAACCAGAGTAGAAAGAAACGAACAAAGAGTGAAAATGAATAGGAAGCTTGTCAACAAACATTAAGTGAAATAACACATTGTTTGTTGCTTGTCATGTTTGTTTCTTTCCTTTATTGCTTATTTTGTTTGTTTCTTGGCTTCATTTTTTGTCTAGGGAATAATTTTCATCTTGAAGAGTATATCCAATGTTTATAATTTTTCCAGTGAGATTATCCTTTCAACTCCTCCCTCCTTCTTTCTGGCTCCATTTTTGGACTCTCGGATTGACTAGTCGAGTGGCACCTATGGAGTAGTAGAAGCATCGAGTCCTGACATAAACTACTCCTGGATGACTCTTTTCTACTTGGGACCAACAAGAAATTATAGCTTAATTCGGCAATGAAAGGAGCTTTATTCTTGCATCAAAAAGAGGTTCAAGAAATCACTGCAAAAAGAGTTATAGTAGTGATGGTAGCCTCTAGGATTCATTTTTTCTCTAGTCACCTTCATCTCAAAGAAAAATCACAGGATGAGGATCTCTAACTACCAGGATAAAGAGAAGCAATGGGATACCAATTCGGAAAACATAAGCTGAGCAGGATGCATAGAGCTACATTCCCTAAAAATGTTAAGCAATGAAAAGTGTTCTAGTATGGTGACAAAATAAAGAGATTCATGACCATTGTTGATGAGTATACCAACATGAACATTGACATGGTGAGGAGGTAGGCTCTGAACTAGGAATTTCAATTATGAAAGGTCGCAGACTAAGACGGTGAAGCAAGAGGTCAGGTCTAATAAATTAAATTTTTTTAGTTGTTATGAAATTTTTTGGCCTAGTGATGGATGTGGAGAAGACACTGGTTTATTGAAGTGTGGGCAACAAACACATTATCATGCATAACTCCATCCAGCCTTGTTTTTGTTGTATAGTCATGTTTCAAAAATTATATAGTAGCATTTAATATTTATAAACTAATGTTAGCATTAGTTTCCCGATATAAAATTCTAACGAAACAGAAAGAAATAGATGGAAGACTGTATGAAAAATATCATTGTTATAGCGTATTCTCCTCAGGAAGATGCCAAATAAGAAGATGAATTAGCTCATTTTCCTCATTGGTACTCATAAATCAATATGAAAATTTGATAGGTTGTGTGATAATTGGTAAATGGAAAGCACTACGAACCTTAGCTTAACCTTAGCTTAAAGCGCACATAAAGTAATACTAACTAAAAAATTCAATTACTATAGTCCCATGCTATCGGACGACAGGGAGTAATAATACATTTCTCGAGAAATATGAAATCAGCAACATTTTTTTATTATCTAAAGTAACATATTAAAAATTTTGGTGGCAATTCTCTCAAGAGTATTTCTTTTTATGCGGATAGGAAATTGATCTTGATTTGTTGATTGAATATGGATTAATATTTAATGTGATAGGAAAATGATAATGTTTTCCTTGTTGCTAATGTTTAACTTCCCTTATGTGAAGGTTCACTTTTATTTGTATTATTTCAGTATTTTTTTGTTGAAATATGTTTTCAAGCTTCTGAATTTGTTACAACTATAAGTTCTTATCTCATGCTCAATTTAAATGTTTTTTTCAAAGTCATTCACGAACTCCAGAGAGAGAACACTAGAGAGCAATCACTGCTACATCCACGGTAACTATTCAGGAAGATCTACCAGAAAGGATCACTTTCTTTCAGCTCATCGGTAGAGCCTAACCCCAATAATGTCGAGGAGAATTGACTTCGTGACCCTACTAAAAAATTAATTTTAACGATAGAGACTCAAACAATTGAGCTAACCCTTGAGGCTGTCCAATTTCACTTTTATATTATATGTTTGAAAATTAAATTATATATGGTTAAAATTATATGATCTAAAATTAAATAAAAAACATACCCAAAAAAAATGCAGTGAATCCAAAGTTAAAGTTTCAATGCATCTTTTATTTCCAAATTTTAATAACACTAATAAATATTTGAAAGAGCACCTATTCTTAATATTCAAAATAAAACAACTTGTTAATGTAAATGGAAATAAAATATAATTTTGCATAGATAAAATATTATTAGGTTTATTCTTTTACATATAATCCCATCATTATTTCATCTAATACACATGCTTTGTGCATTTGAAACCATAAACAACTTACCTCATCACCTCATGTAACAAAGTAAAGGGTCCATGCTCACCATTGAAGCCATGTATAAATCGCTTTTATAGGCCCTCTCTTCACTTTGGGTTTGCATAATATCAATCATAAGCTCATTTTAGCAACATGTATAGGAATGATAGTATACATTATAGGATGGATAGAGAGCAACAACATGGCCTCTACACCATCCTCACACTATTCAAACTGAACGACCCAATGCTAAAATATAGGGATGGTAAATCCATAATTCCCAAAACTAACAACATGAAAGAATTAGGTACAAAAATAAAATGAATAAAGGAATCAATGTAATAAATTCAATATGAACACAAATACAAGAAACATCATCTAATATACTAGGGATACAAGTAGTAGTCCAATCTTCTACTTTGAGAAATTGTAGACAAATACAATTAATATTTGTACGGAGGAGAAGCCTAAGCTCACTATTAGAACTGGAAAGAAATAATACACTACATAATCTCAATCTCGAGAAATTCATAATCCTGATTTGTATATACAACTAGACTGAAATTCCCTACTAACCAAAACCTAGAATCAAAATTTGTTGGTTCTTACTTCCCTGTTGTCTTCCTTACTTATTAGTAAGATTCAACGGATTGTCTATGATAGAGAGAAGTAAAGGGCCAAAAACAAGCAAGAAGAAGTGAAGGGTCTTACATTGTTCTTCTTCAAGAGGAAGGCTTTCAAGATCGTATTACATCATGGAAACTTACCCCATGAATGAAAGGGTGTTACAAGGAACAAAATCACATAGCGGAGCACAATTTTTTGTAACTGGGAAGGGACACAGTCACCACAATGATTCACCCACAACATAAGTAAGGGACTTCCAGTAATTAAAGGCCTTATCCAGTCTCTAAGGACCTTCCTCTAACTGAAGCATGTAACTCAGACTAGCATTATCTATGTAGGAACCTCTCATAGATTGAGGTTAAAGCATTGAAGTGAAAACATTGGGGTTAAATATCTTAATACACATCTAGTTACTGGTAGCTAATAATATCAAAAAATAGGTAGTTACACTCTCTCACTGAAAGGCCCTTCTTTCCTCCCACTAAGGGTCAATCTCACTCAACCCAAGGTAAAGGGTCCTTGCATGCATCCCGAGTGTCATAGGAATTGATTTTCAAGTTTCATTCTTAAATGGTGTCATAGGCATTGATTTAGAAGTTTCATTCTTAAATTAAAATTTAATTTTAAATTAAAACTAATTCAAAAATATAGGCTTGTCCCACTATTAAATTAAAACTAATTCAAAAATATAGGCTTGTCCCACTAAATTTTCATCCATTCAAATCAATGACTGTATTGATTCCCACGTTCCAATATTTCACCACGGAGAGGAAGGCTCGCATATTGGATCATAAGAAAGCTCATAAATTTTCTCTCTAGTTGGACACTTCGACACACTAGAACTGTCGTCGAGTACACCTGAATTATTTGAGCTTAAAATTAATCATCTCTCAAACTCTTTGAGTACTTAGAATAATAGTCTAAGTGATCAGAATAATAGGCAGAATGGCTAGAAATGACATGAAATTTCAGACTAGCCGCAACCTCGTAGCTATGATCTCCCCTTCGTTCTAGATGATATAAGATAGAATAATAATGGTTTTTTAATTCTCCTTTTCATTAGTACATATATTTCCTATTAATAATTCTTACTCTTTTTATCCAGAAATGTCATGGAATGATCTCGAAAGGCTCGTGCCGCCCGTTGATCTACCACAATTGAGGGTGCTTTTTGAATCCCAAGCATGGCTCCCCTCTCACGTACTTGGTATTCTAGAAGGGCCAGGTATCAATGGGAAATCAACCGACGAAGGGATTCTCAATGGCACAACCAGGAAGGGATTTTAACACAAACAACAGGGCTTTCATTGGAGTGTAGGTAGGGGTTCAAACTTAATGACCTACTAAGCATTAGAGGATGAGGCTACAGAGTTAGAGGCCACTAGAGAAACATTAAAGGTGGATGTTCAGGATGGCTAGATTTATGTCTTGAAGAACATGGACACGAGTGCTGGTTGAATCACCCTGATAGGTGGGATAGGGAAATAAATGAATGAATGAATGGGTTGGTCGAGGAAATAATTGGTTGGTGAAAGGGTGGATTTTAGGCTTGACAATCATGGATGACTACTAGGAGAAGAAACGCGACTTTAAAATGGATATTACATAGATACTCTAGCAAGCTAAAGTATATTACCTGAGCTAGGAGGAAGGTAAGTAAACCAGGGAAAATTTTAAGGATGGGAAATTATTTTGAAGTTTAAAACATTGGCGAATATCACTAGTCCCTAATATGCAAACTATAAATTTTTAATTGACATATTTGTAAAATTATTCAAATTTATAATGTTTTTCTATGTACTCTCTATATAATGTTGGCGATTTTTAAGTTAATATAATTTTATATTGTAAAATTTGGGCGAATCATTTTTATAAAAAATGGAAATTGGTGAATATTTTTTTTGGAAAAAAATGGAAAATTAGCCCACCTGCGAATATTAGCCCCTAAAATTTTCCATGAAGTAAATCCATCCCTCCATAGCATATAACTAATACTAAGACCTTCACGATTTTTAGTGGGCCACCTTGCATTAGTTACATCACTTCCTATTTATCTAGTGCTTCCATCCATCCGTACTTTTAGGTATGTAGGTGACCATAATGTTGTAAGAGTTCTTCTCGAGCAACCAAAGTAGAAAGAGACGAACAAAGAGTGAAAATGAATAGGAAGTTTGCTTGTCATGTTTGTTTCTTTCCTTTATTTCTTATTCTGTCTGCTACTTGCCTTCCTTTTTTGTGTAGGGAATAATTTTCATCTTAAAGAGTATATCCAATTTTTGTAATTTTTCCAGTGAAATAATCCTTTCAACTCCTCCCTCCTTCTTTCTGGCTCCATTTTCTGACTCTCGGATTGACTAGTCGAGTCGCACCTATGGAGTAGTAGGAGCATCAAGTCCTGACATAAACAACTCCTGGATGACTCTTATCTACTTGGGGCTGACAAGAAATTCTAGCTTACTGACCATAGCTTAATGCAGCAATGAAAGGAGCTTTATTCTTGCATCGAAAAGAGGTTCAAGCAGTCACTGACAAAAGAGTTCTAGTAGTGACGATAGCCTCTAGAATTCATCTGTTCTCTAGTCACCTTCATCTCAAAGAAAAATCACAGGATGAGGATCTCTAACTACCAGGATAAAGAGAAGCAACGAGATACCAGTTGGGAAAACATAAGCAGAGCCCGATGCATAGAGCTACATTCCCTAAAAATGTTAAGCAATGAAAAGTGTTCAAGTACGGTGACAAAATAAAGAGATTCATGACCGTTGTGGATGAGAATACCAACATGAACATCGACATGGTGAGGAGGTAGGCTCTGAACTAGGAATTTCAATTATGAAAGGTCGTAGACTAAGATGATGAAGGAAGAGGTCATGTCTGATAAATTAAATCCGTTTAGTTGTTATGCAAATTTCTGGTTTAGTGATGGATGTGGAGAAGACACTAGTTTAGTGAAGTGTGGGCAAGAGACACATTCTAATGCATAACTCCATATGGCCTTTTTTTTTTTATAGTCATGTTTCAAAAATTATATACTAGCATTTAATATTTATAAAATAATGTTAGCATTAGTTTCCTGATAGAAAATTCTAAAGAAATAGAAAGAAATAGATGGAAGACTATATGCAAAATATCATGGTTATAGTGTATTCCCCTCGGGAAGATGCCAAATAAGAAGATGAATTAGCTCATTGTCCTCATTGGTACTCATAAATCAATATGAAAATTTGATAGGTTGTTTGATATTTGGTAAATGGAAAGCACTACAAACCTTAGCTTAACCTTAGCTTAAAGCACACATGAAGTAATACTAACTAAAAATTTCAATTACTATAGTCCCATGCTATCGGACGACAGGGATTAATAATACATTTCTCGAGAACTATGAAATCACCAACATTTTCTTTATTATCTATTGTAACATATTAAAATTGTTGGTGGTAATTCTCTCAAGAGTATTTCTTTTTATGCGGATAGGAAATTGATCTTGAATAGTTGATTGAATATGGATTAATATTTAATGTGATAGGAAAATGATAATTTTTTCCTTGTTGCTAATGTTTAACTTCCCTAATGTGAAGGTTCACTATTATTTGTATTATCTGAGTATTTTTTTGTTGAAATATGTTTTCAAGCTTCTGACTTTGTTACAACTAGAAGCTCTTATCTCATGCTCAATTTAAAAAAAAAATTCAACGTCATTCACAAACTCCAGAGAGTGAACACTAGAGAGCAATGACCTCTACATCCACGATAGCTATTCAGGAAGATCTACCAGAAGGGATCACTTTCTTTCAGCTCGTCGGTAGAGCCTAACCCCAATAGTGTTGAGGAGAATTGACTTCATGACCTAGTTAAAAAAGTGCTTTTAACGATAGAGACTCAACCAATTGAGCTAACCCTTGAAGCTATCCAATTTCACCTTTATGTTATATGTTTGAAAATTAAATTATATATAGTTAGAATTATATAATCTAAATTTAAATAAAAAACATACCCAAAACAAAATGCAAAATGTAGTGAATCCAAAGTAAAAGTTTCATTTCATTTTTTATTTCCAAATTTTAATAACACATAAATATTTGAAAGAGCACCAATTCTTAATATTCAAAATAAAACAACTTGTTAATGTAAATGGAAATAAAATAGAATTTGCATATATACAATATTATTTGGTTTATTCTTTTACATATAATCCCATCATTATTGCATCTAATACATAGGCTTTGTGCATTTGAAAATATAAACAACTTACCTCATCACCTCATGTAACAAAGTAAAGGGTCCATGTTCACCATTGAATCCATGTATAAATCGCTTTTATAGGCCCTCTCTTCACTTTTGTTTTGCATAATATCAATCATATGTTCATTTTAGTAACATGTGGTGGTGGGTCAATTGAATTGAAGACACATGCTTTCTATATTGTATTTGTTATTGTATTAGTTAATTTTGACATATTGTTTGAGTTATTTCTATAAAGTTCGGTATATATGTATATATAAAAAGAGATATATATAATGATTTAGAATATATTTTTATTTCTCAGTACATATTTCCTTTTCATTCATGCAATTTGTTGTTCTTTATTAATATATATCACTAAAAAAATTAAAAATATATATATCTGTTTGAATATTAAATTTAGAATATAACTATTTTTAAAATATAATTTATTACATGATTAAAAAAAAAAAAATTAAATCTCTCCATTTTAATATGAGAGAGGTTGTAAAGATTGAAATTTAATAAACTAAATTAAACTAAATTTAAAATTAATGATTATAAGTATATATATATATATAATTAAAATTAAATAGTGAATTTACCGTTGTTTTGACTCACCATTATTTTGTGCAAAACCTATATATAGACAAAAGATTGAGAGAGTGATTTTTTAAATTTTCTTTTAATGATATTTTAAATTTTTTGTGGATGAATGGTTTGTTTATGTAGAAATTATACCAATGGATTCAATTTGATCATGTAATGTAATAAAACAAGACACTGAATCATTTTACTATATTTGCAGAATATATAACAAGGTCTCTCAATCACATGCACATATGAGAAAGAAGTAAATCAATCACACAACAGAAGATATTTCTTGGGGAAAGAACCTGCACAAAACCCCTCTATCTCTATTGTATAATATGTCAAGGAATCATGAATCAATACAATGCATTCTTGCTCACAAGAATCTACTGCACTCTACCAATTGTCTCACACTAATCTAGGAAAAATTGGACAAACACAACCAATTCCTTGCCTTCCTTGAACCTGACTTTCTCACACAATTCTTAGGAAAATAAATCTCTATTAAATAGGAATTCCAACCATCCTTGATTGCACAATCCATCATGGGCATCCTATGGCTTTATAACTACACCCCGACAATTTGCTAATAATATGACTGATAGTTATCTTCCTTTTAACATTTGTCTCAACTGGGCGTTCATCAGAATTGACATGCATGTAGCTAAAAATATAAAATCATCAATTATCTGATTTATCACGACTTGGGAATAAATCTAATTAATTTCATTAGACCTCTCACTAGGTCATCACTCAGTTAAAACTAGTTAAATTGATTTTAACCCAATTAGTTTGAGTTAACTAATTACACTCACACCACACTTGTGCATTAACTGCAATTGGAGCCCCAAAATAATAGAATCAATCTACATGCCTCAGCTTTGATCCTCCACTCAAAATTCTTGAGCTAACTCAATCTTTATGACTTAGTTAACTAATACAAGTAGTTATGAGATAAGATTACAATTTATTTTCCAGATTATTTAAGGGAAAATTGAATTACACACACATTTTCTTGTAGATTTTACGGTTACGCAATTACTATTTTGTGTATTAGTGATTTCCAGGTATGTTGCATCCATGTTTTTTGAATTTCAACACTCCCTCTCAATAAGAAAGGGATTATCAACTACCCCAATCTTTCCTATGTGGTTTTCGAATTTTCATTTTTCTAGAACCTTCGTCAAGATGTCTACATCCTAATCCTCCATGGGAATGTACTGCGACAACATAATGCGTCTCTGAACATAATCTCTGATATGGTGGTAACAGATATAAATATGCTTGGACCTGTCATGGAATACTGGATTAACCAGGAATTTTATGAAATTTTGGTTATCACAATGTATCACTGTTGGATCCATCTGATGACCAAAAAAACCAACAATTAACTTCCTCACCTAGATGAACTCGCATGCAGCATGGCTAGCTACCATGTACTCTGCCTTGGCTGAACTGAGTGCAACTGATCTCTGCTTCCTGTTGTATGAAGAAATTGTTGCTAATCCTATGTTGAAGTTACCCCTGATGTGCTCTTCCTCTCTAATGGACTGCTTGCCCAACTCATCTGCTTTACTACTCAATGTTGCGCAATCATCTACATCTAGTTTGTAGAGGTTCTTCACATGAACCACAATATTATTTACCTTTCCTATGGATTTTTGATGAAGGAACACCTTTCCTTCACTAAAAACCACATCATATCAAAGACCCTCCAACATAGCAACTGAAACTAAATTATTTTTCAAATGTAGTACATGCATGCCATCTCTTAATATGAAAGGTTTACCTGACTCTCTCTATAAATTAACTGTACCAATATAGGTATTATTACACCTCCTATAATCACCCATCTCGATGCACATCTGAAGATCCTTCTCCTCCAAGCTACTAAAGAGTTCTTTGTTGCCATTCATGTCTAAAGGTGCTCCACTATCCTACTACCACATAGATCCCATCACATTTTACACCATGCATGCGACGAGAGAGAAGTCTAACTCAAAATTTAAGGCCAAAGCTTCACCCGTTGTAGCTCCTGTAGCCTTCTAGTCGTTCTTCTTCTTCTGTGGACAATTTGTGGCATAGTTTCCATGATCATGATAGTTGAAACATTTCACCTTTCACATATCTTGCTTCTTGCCTTCTTTGTCAGTCTTAGATTTGAAATAACTTACTTCTTCCCCTTCCCCTTCTTTTTCTTTCCGTATAATGCACAATTTTCCTCATCATCAGTCTTGGATAGGGATTCATCCCTGCTATTCTCCTGAAACTCTTCTTGTACCAAATCTGACCATAGTTTCTCCCCCTTTGGTAACTTCTCCCTCCCATTCAAAGAGTCCTAGTAACTATTCCAGCTCTTGAGAAGGCCTAGAAGTGCTACGCTCACCAGGTCATCATCAGCCACAGTAATCCCAACACTTCCAAGTTGATCTCGAAATTGAGTGAACTTGGTCAAGTAATTTTGGATTGTGTTGCCCTTCTCCATTTTGGTTTTCCTAAGCTTGTCATTGAGTTCCAACTTCCTATGGTCACTATTTCTTTGAAATAGATCTGTCAAGGCCTTCTTCATAGCATATGGAGTTTCTTTGCCATGGAGACTCGAGACAATATGATCTTGAACTCCTTATAATAAGATCCTCCTTGCCTTTGCAACATTCCTCCTCCATGCTTCATGCTGTGCAACATCTGCTTGGATGGGTTCATGAATGTCTGTGTTAATGAGCTCCTTCAGCTTGTTATCCTCCAATATTGCCTCCATCATGTCTTTCCATGCAATATATTTCTAATTTCCCTGGAGTGCATATTCGAGTCTCAACTCAGTGAAAGACATCCTCATCAGTTGCTAGCTCCAAATAATGTATCTGCAAATTTGAATACTATTCAACACAAACTCATTTTCTTCTCCACTATTCTGATTCTTGACACTCTGATACCATGTAGAAATTATAACAATGGATTCAATATGATCATGTAATGTTCTAAAAAAATATACTGAATCCTTCTACTGTATTTGCAAAATATAAAACACAATCGCTCAATCACATGCAAGTAAGAGAAATAAGTAAATCAATCGCATAACATAAGATATTTCCTAGGGGAAGCAACTACTCACAACCCCTTTATATCTATTGTATAATAAGCGAAGGAATTATAAAATAATACATTGCATTCTTGCTCATAAGAATCTGCTGCACTCTACCAATCGTCTCACACTGATATAGGCAAAATTGGACAAACACATAATCAATTCCTTTTCTTCGTCCCACATGCCTTGCTCACACAATTTCTAGGGAAATAAATCCCTAATAAATAGGAATTCGATCCTTCCTTTATTGTGCAATCCATCATGGGCATCCTATGGCTTTATAAACACAGTTGTGCAATTTTTTAATAATACACTTGATCATTAGGGGAATTTTGAGGTCTAAAATGGCCCTCCTGAGAAAAATGTACAACCAAAATAAACTTTATAAGAACCAATATGATTTAATATAATGATGTCAACCATGGGGGATGATTCAACATTTTGGGAGTAAAAAATTAAAAAGATAAAAAAAGAAAAAAATAATAAAACTACTTTCTCAACTAGTATTTTCAAATTACCTCCCTAAGGTTTTACTCAATTTTTGAGTGGGAGTACTTGTTGGATGCAGAATTTAATTCCTCGTATAAGAAGTACCCATGTTGCATACTTTCGATGGACCCTGCTACAGAAAAGAATGAGAAATACATGAAAAAACATGATTGAAATCACATTTTTATGTATTACACATTTTTAATGTAGGAGGCTCCATCGAAAGTATGTAACATGTGTAATACTTAGATTAGGAATCAAATTCTGCATCGAGTGAGTGTTTCCGCTCGAAATTTGTGTAAAACCATAGAGAGATAAGTTGAAAATATAAATTGAAAAAATAACTTTTTATTTTTTCGCTCTAAAATTTGATGATGTAATGTGGTCTTATTTTATTATTTCTATTATTATTTTATAATTTCCTTAGGAGGCCCATTTTATACCTCAAAATTCCCCTATGGAGTTATCTTTCCTTTAACCTTTGTCTCAACTGGGTCTTCATCGGAATTGACATACATGCAAATAATAATAGAAAATCATGAGTTATCTGATTAATCAATACTTGTGAATAATTCTAATTTAATTCAATGGACCTCTCACTTGCTCATCACTTAGTTAGAACTAGTTAAATTGATTTTAACTCAATTAATTTGAGTTAAATGGTTAAACTGACACGAAACTAGTGCATTAGCTGCAACTAGACCCCCAAAATAATAGAATCACTCTACATGGCTCATCTTTGACCCTCAACTCGAAATTCTTGAGCTAACTCAATCTTTCTAACTTAGTTAATAGATACAACTTGTTATGAAATAAGATTACAATTTATTGTCCAATTTATTTAAGGGAAAAATAAATTAGACACACATTTTCTTATTTAATTTCAATAGTTTAAATAAAAGAAAATTCCCACACAAACAATACCTTTGTTTTTGTATGAGAGTGTTTTATATGCCCAGTTTTCAAAAGAAATTATGGAATCTCATTTCAATTATTTTGTTTATGTATCTATAGTTTTTACGTTTGAAAAAACTAGTCTTAATTTTTGTATAATTATTGTTGTCCTCGAGCATGAATGTTTTATAGGTAAGGTTTAAAAAAATATTAAGGAAAATTTTGATAAAATAATTTTCACTATAAATTTTTAATTTAAAAAATAAAAATAAAAGGAAAGTTATTTTCTCCTTATCACTTTTCAATGATTTTGATTCATGTATCTATAGTGCTTATGCCTAAAAAATTAGGCTTTGTTCCTGTATAGGCTTTATTTTTGTTTCAAAGTTCCTTATAGGAAAAGTTTAAAAAGAAAATTAGAGAATATTAAATCATTTTGATTCATGGATCTATGGTTCTTCTACCTAAAAAAATAGGATTTTCTTTTATATAATTATTGTTCTCCTCTAGCATGGCAGTGTTTTATAGAAAACCAAGCTTGATTTTGTTGTGCAAAATTTGAGATTTGAATTCTTTTGTGTGAGAGTTATATATATACAAAAAGATTCATAAAGTGATTGAGGGATTATAAGTTTGAGTTGTCAATAAAAAAGTTGGCTATTATTTGTAAATGTGATCCTTCCCCTTTAAAACACCAAATTCAGATATTGTATCACAGCCTTAAAGGCAATTTTTTAAAAAACATTTAAGGAAATTTGGATAACTTTTTTCATTATAATTTCTTAATTAAAAGATAAAAGTAGAAACAAGATTTATTCTCTTTATTTTTATTTTTATTTTCATTATATTTCAAATCTTTTGCAAATGGTTTGTGTAAATAAAATGAATTTCTCAGATAAAAAATACCTCTATTTGTTGGTGCTCAGATGAGAGTACTTTTATGAAAGTGTATTAATTTATTCCTTTAAAGATTTTGTGAATGGCCCTTATCTCTAAAAATTTAAGCTTTATTTTGTATGAGTGTTTTTCTGGAAAAATAAAATAAATAGGGAATTTGAGTTAAATGATTTTGATGCATGTATTTATAGCTCTTATGTTTGAAAATTTAAGCTTTATTTTGTATAATCATCTATTATGTAAACTAGCATCCATCCATTCCAGCTCTCTATGAATCCATTAAGTCTTGAGAAGATCAAATCTCTTGAGGTGCAAACCTTTCCTCAGATTCAATCCTTAAATCTCTTTTTTGAGTGCAAAAATTGAGAAAAAATTTCCACCTTGAGAGATTTCTAAATTAAAATAAATCTACACTAATTATTACATTTTTCAATTTTATTTTTTCCCCTTCAGCGTAACATTCTCATATTCCCATTTATTTTTTACAATCACCTATACAATATTTATTTTTCCATATATAAAACTTTCCTTTACATCATCCAAAATTATTACTAACTTAATTTTTTTTAATTTAAAATACCAAGTTACTAATTTTGGAACTTTATGAAACAACTTTGTACACACTAATTTAGACGCGCAACAAATGGATCCAACAGCTCTAGCTTAGTTTAGAATAACCGTATATTTAGTCATCC
Organism: Pinus albicaulis; assembly: GCA_034641835.2. Taxonomy (NCBI): domain Eukaryota; kingdom Viridiplantae; phylum Streptophyta; class Pinopsida; order Pinales; family Pinaceae; genus Pinus; species Pinus albicaulis. The sequence continues at coordinate 685,191,940 of CM076571.1, read as the reverse complement.
AGCGATACCTTCCTAACAGTGCCTTGTCCATTTGGCATCCCTTTACTCTCGAGTAGTCGGCCAATATTAGCATAGACCTCTTCGTTACCCAGCTAGCTTCTCGAAGAGAGGAATGTTGCTTAAAACATAAATGTTTTTTTAATGCTATTTGTTATTCCATTTATTATTAGTTATAACATTTTAAAAATATTTTTACTAAATTTATCTTATTTTTATTTCACTTGTTAAAATATAATAATATCTTTACAAGTTATTTTTTTAGATATTTAATGAATTTAAGATTGTCTAAATGTATAAAAGTAGATTTATAAAGATAATTGTTATTAGAATTTTAAATTTTCATTTTGATGAAATTGTTAATTTTCATATAAAATAAATTTAAATTTTTTAATTAAAAGTTGTCTTAGAACATTATATTTATTGTTTTCTTCTTCTTTGAGGTAAAGATTTATGTAGTCTAATATAAATGATTTATATTCTAATCATAAGAAGTTCATACTGGCTTGTTGTTAGGAAAAATAGAGGAAACCCAAATCCTAATTATTCCAAAATATGAGAAGGAAACGAATTGTTTTTTACTCCAAACTTCAAAATAGTTAGATAATATGTTTGGTCATAAATACTTCTCTTCTACATAGTTTTAAAATAAGAGATCATAAAAGAAAAAGAAAACGTACATAGGAAAATATGCATCCATGCCTATTTTCCAGAATCTATAGCGTTGACATGGATAGGTTCCTTGTTATTTTTTTGTAGAGAAATAAGTATCATGAGGTGGTCACATTCATCGTTCAATTTATAGAAGCCTACGGTCCATTTCCATTAAAATATGTTGCATTTAATTCGAAGATGGAATGACATCATCCTTGTGCTCAATGTGATCTACAAACACTCTACTGAGGAATAACTTAAGGTGCCAATAGATATCCAGTCTATAAATATATTTATTATGTCTACCCCTTGTATGATCAATATTAGGAACGTAATATATGACCTTATCCAACAACTCAGTGTTTGTTAGATTGTGTGAATCATTCGAGCGCTTTCTTCATGAATTATCTTAGGAATCATTTGTTGGTACTGAGCCTTAAGTTCAAGCTTTATAGAGGCCTTGCTCCTAATATTAGGTTGCTCCTCTTGGAATTGTCACCCATTTTTTGGGCATGAAAGCCTAGGCATATTTGAATCAGTGAAAGAAGTGGGCTCCTAATAGAGTCCCTTCTCCCTGATTGAACTTCCTAGTGGCTAAAAAAATTCATGGTTGGAACCATCTATGGAAGAATAGATATAATGAAGTGCATGATTAATATTAAAAATACGAACATAAAAAATCTAATAAAATATATCCAGAGGGGAATGTTGGGCTCTAAGGGGAGCCTGCATGGAGGGCGATGTTGCGGTGTTAGCTAAGCTTGATGGGAGGAGTGATGTTTTATGTGTTCGAGTAAAGGTATGGATTCCTAGAGAATAAGAGTTGCATACAAATGAGTACCATCCTTAGCTTGGGAAGATGAACAACATGATTGGGCTGGAATTCCCCTCTTGGATGTGTCACTAGCAACAAATCTAAGCCAAAAAAAAGGGCATGAGATTCGACAATGAATATAGTTCCTACAATAAGTTGCAACGAGTCAAGTGAGAGGGGGGCACCTAGAAAAATATTAAAAAATTGAATTACCAACGTGACTAATTCATAATGTTCTTCGTACCTATTATTACAATGAAAATCCATTTGCACCATGTAGAACCTTGATAATATGACCATTGAGAATGAGTCATTAATTTTTGGATGACTGAAAAGATTACATTGATCATCCTAATTCATGAAATTTGTATTGTGATCGATCAAAAACCTTTCCAACTCTCCCGAAAAAACATTTTCATGCAGATGAGCAAACACAACAATGAATGCAAAGCAGGACCGTTGGTTGGTGCATTATAGTGACCATATACATATCATGCAATAATTAATTGTTCTCTAATAGTGGGCATGTTGTCATTTATCGATAGCTCGTTGACTAGTGTGGCAGTGAAACATGTGCCCTCCACCCTCCCTCCACCCTCCCCCCACTTTTTCCAAATTTGTCACCCCATTTCAATCTTATCTATTGGTTGAATTCCTATAGAAACATTATATTTTCGGGAATGATTCCTACCGATACCTGAAAATATATTAATTGTTAATGTAACATAATATAATATTTTTTCTTTTGTTTTTCAAGTTGATTTGTGTTTTCAAGAGATGATTATAGGCTTAAACTTTGACCTAATAATAAATGACCCAGGTGCATCTAAGCCATAAAAATCATCCATGCACTGCACCCGTCTTGGGTCTCACCAACCTTTACCATCACTATATTTTTTCTCATGGAATTTTGAACCAGTGACCTTCACATCATGGAGTGACTTAGCACCACACCCCATCACCATCTATTTCATGCCTTGTGAGAGAAACATAATGTAATATACTTTGAAATGGGATATAATAATGTATTTTACAGTATAATGAAAGTTATTTTATTTCATCATGACAAAGTATCTTTTTTTTCCATTCCAAAAATTTCTCACAATATAAAGAAAAAACCATTAAAAAATTCTCGATGAAAATATTTCTTACTATATTCATGAATATTTATTATATGATACAGAGAATACTAAATATTTCGAATTATAGTGTTTATACCACATAATAAACAAACATGCAATCTTTCAGAATAATAATAAATTCCTATGAGATATTATGATAAATGTTAATTTATTATTTTGTGAAAGAAAGTGAATGAGAATTAGAAATCTATAATAAAACATTGATTTGGAAGATATTGGGGAAGAAAGCGTTCATTTAGGGTATAGAAATAGGTAATGGAATCCTAAGATGGCACTTCCTATTTTCATGGAGGTTAAAATACTCATATTATAAATTGGCTAAAATTATTCACTCTTTATAAAAATATTGGGATATGGTGTTTGATATAGGGAGTAGGGAAAAAAAGTCTTCATATACACTACAAAATATCAAGCAATTGACTTAGTAGCATTAGTTTTTATAGAAGCTTAATGTCATTATGTAAATAGAAAATGTCTTGGTAGTATATTAACTATTTTTTCTACTAAATATATAGGAGATAATAAGACCTTAAAAGGTCAATGATTTAAGAATAGAACAAGGCATGGGATGATTCAATCGAGTTCCAAGGAAAAAAGTAGAAATTCTCAAGCGACAATTGGACCAATTGTAGAAGTTTCCAAGTAGGGTTAGATACATGAAAAACTTACCCGATATTGCGATAATTACTAATCAAGAAAAATAATCCATTTCTCTTGGGGAACGTATAACTTTGGGTAATATTATTCTTTACTTAATTGATATAAATTGTGATCCAAATGTCATGGATATCCTAAGTATAAATAGCATTGATGGAATTTCTCTAGTCCACTTGATACTAAACATATCAACTTCATGATCTATGAGGAAAGGTAATTAACCTAATTATATCAATATGAAGGTATAATAGATAGTGAACTATTAACAATAAGAAAATAGAAAAAAAAATGTGGTGGTGGGAGGACCTAAGAATTCATTGGCTTGGCTTATATTCCATCCAACATCTCATAAGAATGAATTTCATTTAACATTTAAATTGGGTGATCGAAATTGAAAATTTTTCACCATGGAATAGCCATTTTATTATCTGTTGATATCAAAACCTTTGATGGGGATGAAATAATTGAGGAATCCCCATAAAACATAAATAATATATTTTATTGTTTAAGTTAATCTTTACAAAGAGGGAATATGGATATGGATATCATATGATCTCTTATTAGCACATTTAGTCATATCGATGATATATCAAGTGTGGAGGTTAGTCCAATATTGGATCATATTTTTTTGTCTTATTAGGTTTAGCTTCCATAATTGTTTGTTATCCACAAAATATTCCTCTTAGTTATCAATATTTCATCAAACATATTCTTGAACAATTTTAGAACTTGACAAGAACTTAGATTTGGTGGTATGCATGTGGTACATGCATGTGTTTTATTGGAACTATGTTTCTATTTATGCTTGTTCCTAACTAGTCATTTTCTCACTTTTCTTCCTTGGGGAAATCTAAAATTACAACATGAGGAGTTACCAACACCTATAAATGATATTAATACCATGGTTTCTCTATATTAACTTAGTTCATTAGGATATGTCTATGCAAGTCTTGAAAAGTAGGGGTTTGGTATTTTGGTAAATATACTAAATCAACCCTAATACGCATACCAAACAACATCATAGAGGATCTTACAAAACATTTACATCTTAGTTTTGAACATTTTGGGGATATATTGGCTAACAAATTGGTAGTTTTCGTTCTTTTTCCTACGGTACCATTAGTTCTTCCTATATTTTTTATGTCCCTAGGATTATTTATGGGCAATGTTTAATCTTTGATCTTTGTAATTGTACCAAGAAATTATAAAGGTGAATCCATGAATTCTCATCGTTAAATCGTCAAATCACTATTGCATGAAACAAAATATCTTTCAAGTATCATATGAAGTCATAAATCGATATGTATGGTAGAAGCAAATCAAAATTCTTAGTAACAAGATCTTTGTAACAAAATTTAAGTTAGTTAACAACCAAATTTTACCTATTAGGGGAATTTTGAGGTCTAAAATGGGCCTCCTAAAGACATTATAAAATAATAGTGGAAATAATAAAATAATATTAGGTTACATCATCAAATTTTAGAGGGAAAAAATAAAAAATTTCTTTTTCAAATCCTATTTTCAACTTATCTCCCTATGGGTTCACTCAAATTTTGAGCGGGAGCACTTGTTAGATGCATAATTTGATTTTTCATCCAAGGAGTACCCATGTTGCGTACTTTTGATGGACCCTTCTACATGAAAAATGAAAAATACACAAAACGTGATTGCAATCACGCTTTTTCATGTATTTCTCATTTTTCGTGTAGTAGGGTCCATCGAAGGTATGCAACATGGGTACTCTTTAGATGAGGAATCAAATTTTACATCCAACAAGTAATATCACTCGAAATTTGAGTAGAAACATATGGAGATAAGTTGAAAATACAAGTTGAAAAAAATATTTTTATTATTTTATTATTTTACATTATTTTTTACTTTTTTACCCCAAAAATGGTGAATCATCCCCCATGGTTGACATTATCATCTTGAATCCTATTGGTCCTTATAAAGTTTATTTTTGTTGTACATTTTTCTTAGGAGGCCCATTTTAGACCTCAAAAGTTCTCTAATGATTATATCCTCAAGTAGATTGGATCAAATTAGTCCACCTATATAGAGATATGTGGTAAAATATGATGTTCATTAATAAAATTTGGTTGAGTAAAGAATGTACCCTAGTGTAAAATGATGAAGTTTTTATTCCCAATAAGGGGAGGATTTATTTTAATATGTTTACTTTGTATATAGTTCATTTCATATATTAATTTATTTATATTGATTATAATCCTTGTAGAATATATTGATTAATATACCATTTAAGATATGATTGCTTATAGACTCTTACATAATCTATTCTCCCTCCATGATAAAAATCCATGTCTAATAAAATTAAATCTATATTCTAAATATTTGTAAAGACTAAATATTGTCACAATGGCATTTTTCCAAAGGGGATAATATGTTTCCCCATTCATCATATTATCACTTTGATGCCATCAAGAAATATTTTGGATTATTGGTTGTTTGGAAGAAATTTTATAATTCTAAATACTAAATAAATGAAATTTTCGTATTATCAACTACTTCCCAACGTTCGTAATAGTATAATACCATGGATACCTTTATTTTGACTACTTCTACTCTTGCTCCTAGACTATTTATGGGTATTTCTTCCATTAGATGTAGGGTATTGATGTGGGCTAAGTTGTAGAAGTTATTGCAAGACATTTAAAAATGGAGAGTGAACTACAAGGTACCTTATTGCTATGCTTAGCTTTTATGGAACATCTAACTTGTTATGATTTATTTGTGGCCTAGTTTCTATTTGTGAATACCTTTGTTTGATCTCGAAAAAGAAAAAAGATCTCTACACCTAGGCATTGCCTTAGTGTTTCATCAAGAAATTTTTTGTTTAGCTATGGGAGGGGCTACTTGGAGTAGTTATTAATGCATTATTTACTTTCTTCTTATAGCTATACATTGGTCAAAAATATTTATGATGCATGTCATAGGAGGAGAGTGACACATGGGCTTTATTAGGAGAGAAATATCATACCACATGAACTCATATTGGGGGATATATATTGATGAAAAAATGTTAGACGGTATAAAAAATGCAGGTCAATGTTAATGAAAAAATATAAAGGCATATAAAAAAATGTTAATGGGAAAATGGACACACTACAGTATCAATGTTAATGTAAAAATGGATACCCTACAGTATCTAGTCACAGTAGGAGTTTTTTAAATTGCTAAAGTGTATTGGGTTTGTATTGGTATGAGGTTATATAATGTGATATTTAGAGTTATTTTCCAATATGTAGTGAAATTAAAGATATTTATTAGTATGCCACAAAGCCACATCATACGTCAGAATTGGATACCCTACAGTATCTACTCATAGTAGGAGTTTTTTAAATTGCTAAAGTGTATTGGGTTTGTATTGGTATGAGGTTATATAATATGACTTTTAGAAGTATTTTCCAATATGTAGTCAAATTAAAGATATTGATTAGTATGCCACAAAGGCACATCATACGTAGAAAATTTATTGAGTAAAACGTAAAACCTAGTAGAAAGTGAATAGAGAAATATGTCAAATATTTTTATATAAAACTAAATAAAATCAAATAATAAAAAAACAAAATCCTCTAAAACATATAGTTATCTATGATTATATGACACGAGATCATATTCATTCATTTCCTTTGAGATATTGACTTTCAAAGGAACGTGAAACAAGGGACTAAAAGGTTAGTGAATACCCTCACCTACTACCATGTGCAACCAATTTTGCATAGTGACTTTCAAAGGAACGTCAAACAAAGGCCACCAATGTTAGTGAGTATCCTCACCTAGTACCATGTGTAACAAATTTTGCATAGTGATTATAAGCATAGGAAGTCCATAAAATCATGGAAAATAAGATGGGCATTTGATCATCAATATCAAAACCACATTGGTGGGTCACAACAAACCCTGGTTCCATTGCGACAAAGGAGTGGACTTTAAAATCTGTACATTGGAAAGAACCTACACTTGCACCCTGTTCAAATAGTGTAGCCCTATTTCCCGCAGGGAATAGGTCTGGAGGGAAGCTACACTTGCACTCTGTTTCGATCGTGTGGTGATATGTCCCACAACCAACGGCTCTCGAGGGAAGTGGCTACGAAGGAGTGATAATGAAAACGTTCTTAAACAAAATTGAAAATTGGCCAATATCATATATCATGATAATGATGTCGGCCAATTAGCAACTTAGTTTGAAAAAATTGTAACTATCCTTCTTCTGCAAAGCCGCAAATTGGCCAACTTGGTGATGACAGTGGCCAATTCGTGGCTTTGCTTGAGAAAGTTGTCATTATCGCTCCCTTTAGCAACTTTCGTCAATATCCGTTGATGATGATGTTGGCCAGTGCCACACAATTTGAACATGGTGCAATTGCAGGTTGTTGCCAATGTGCGGATTTTCTCTCCACTTCTCTGCAGCAACGGAGTAAGGTTTTTTAATGACCCACAGGCCATCACCACTAATGGACCAGCTATGAAGAACCTATTTTTATGCCTCTAAAATCGAATCTCTTTACAAACATAATTTCTCTCTCTAATGCAAATTTGACTGTAGGTATGAACATCCCCAAACGTGTGGAGAGCAACCATACTATTTTTTTAATAATATGCAATTCTGCAGGTTTGAATATTTCTTGCATTGTTCCTCCAACCTGCCATAAATAATTGATGATTCTTGCAGGTCACAAACACATATATAGCAGGTTGGAAATTTTAGATATTATGATAGAGGGTAGTCTTAAAAAATCCCACAAATTAGCCTAATAAATAATGGAAATTTTTGGGAGATTATGATAAAATCAGTGAGAATTTTTTGAAAATCTAAGTTAACTTGTGAACAAGGCGTCCAAAAATTCCTTTTAATACTAAATCTATTTACACCATTATTTCGACCATTTTAAAAGAACTATTTAAACCATCTATAATTTTTTATTTTATTTTTCCCCATTCCAGTAGGGTCCAAGGGAATTTATTGCAATAGAAAATGCCTTATTATAATAACATTAGAATCTAAGTTTCATGTTTCAGTGGTATGATTCTTATATACGAATTTTGCTGCATTTTAAAACAACCCAAATCTTCAAATACTCATCAATGTCCCAAAGAAATAAAAAATCAAGTAGAAATTTCTATATGGATCAATTATGATTTCGAAGCAATCAGAAATTAAGTAGAACATTATATATGGATGAATTATCATAATTGAACTTAACTCAATTATGACCTGAAGAATATTTCAGACGGATATGAATTAACCTCACTTTTTTCTGCCTGCTTTAAAAATATTTTATGAATCCGTAATCGAGATAAAAATGGCTTATTATCATGGAGAATGAAAAATACAACCCAATTTAAGATTAAAAAATCCCTGCATGTAAACTATGAGCTGGCTCACCTCTGAAGGGTTGTAGCCATCTGCCGAGTTGAAGCTGCAGAGATAAAATTCATAAACTTCCATGATATGTTGGTCATCAAGTACAAGGTCCCTTGCTTCTATGTCCAGCGAAGGGAAAATGGTTGTTCAGAAGACTCCAAGCTTTTAATTTTACATATGTTTTTAATATTCTTAATCACCACCATGAATGAAAATAAAGTGGTAGCAACCCACACTTCAATTGATTTTTTTTGTAGGGACGGACAAAATGGAGTTTTCATATCTGCAAGTGTTCTCACGCAAAATCAAAAAACAGAGTACTCGGTCTTACTCTGCGTTTAATTTCTTAACTACCGCGTCCAATTAACTTTTGCCAGCAGATCGCAACCCGCAATATTTAAGATTTACCACTGAAGCCTTTCGCCGAAAGTTAAGTTTCCGTCGATGCAATATTGGTGAGATCCATCAACCTTTACGACATTACCAATCCTCCCACAAACCTTTGTTATTTTTTTATTCCTTACCTTTTCACTTTTCACACTCCCCACCATTTAAGTGCCCACATACCACACTTCGTACATTTTACCATTTAGCTTTTAAATCCCCGCACCAAACCTTGTGATGTTGCGATGCGACATTGTCATTTCACATCGCAAAAATTATATTTTTAATTTCGCATGTTTCATCATTTACCTTTTAGCACGCCTGCAATTCGCACTTCGCACCTTTTATGATTTACCTTTTTTCCACGCACATATCGCACTTCACACATTTTATGATTTACCTTTCAACACCTGTAAGTTATCTTATTTAAGTTGTGAAGTGATATTTTTACATCCATGCAAATCAACAGGTGCGGTCATCGTTGATCTTAGATCAGCGGTAACCTGCGGGCACAAGCAGGTCGTTGTTTAAAACAAAGGGTGCCTCCACAGTTGACCTCACCCATCACCCTTTGACCGAGATCAACGGCTGATATCTACTGCAGGGGCACAACGCCGATGAATGAGTTGTACCCCGAGGTCCCTCCGCAATGACGTATTGCGCCAGTTAAAAGTTAAAATTGCCGAAATGCGATTTGTGATGAGGGCATGAATTCCATGTGGTTTTGTAGCTGAAACCTATAACATTTCAACTTCGAAAGTCTATGTTTTGTACGTTTTTTTCGTGTAGAAACAGAAAAACAGAGCAGAAGGACGTTTCGGTTGTTACCAGTCCGTTTCTGCATTGAATTGCATTCAAGTTTTAGGATCTGACCATTTTGTATTAAAAATAATGTAATTAAATTCATTTTATTGAGTTGAATGAAAAAGAACAATTTAGTTCCTCTGTTGTGTTTTCGCTCTTTCTGTGTGTGTGTAATTTTTATTTTGTGCAATATTGCTTCCCTTTTTTTGTGTATGTTCTTGACATAGCATCAGAGCATTCCATATTTTCCAACATTGAATCAGAGCGGGTTTAGGCTCTCAATGAAAGAACAAGCACTTTACTAAAGAAGCTGAAAGGTTGATTTGAGAAGCGGATTCTCAAGCAGTGAGAAGGTCTTTTTTACATAGTCAAGATGGCAGAAGCAAGCACAAGCCTAACTAATCCACAACTACCACAGTTCAATGGTAAGAATTATGATTATTGGGCCATTATAATGAAGGCCCTTTTTTCTTCACAAGATATTTGGGAACTGGTGGAAAATGTTTTCCAAGAACCAACAGATGCAGCAACATATAATGCTTTGACACAAGTAGAAAGAGATTTGTTGAGAGACAATAAGAAGGAATCCAAGGCCCTCTTCTATATTTTCCAAGCACTACATGAGAGTATTTTCACAAGGGTTGCAGAAACAACGAAGTCTAATGAGGCATGGGATACCCTCTAGACAGCCTATCAAGACATGGAAAAGGTGAAGACAACAAAAATTCAAATGCTAAGAAGAGATTTTGAAACTCTTTGTATGAAAGAGTCTGGTAATATAGACTCATTATTTACAAATTTGATTGGGATGGTTACCCAAATAAATTATCATGGAGAGACACCTGAAGAAAGGATAATAGTTGAGAAAATATTAGGAAGTCTACCATCAAGGTTTGATGCTATAGTTGCGGCCATATAAGAGACAAAGGATCTCTCACAGTTTTCAGTGGATGAGTTTCATGCATCATTGATGTCTCATCAGCACAGAATGAACAGAGCAACAAAATCCTCATTGGAGCATTCATTTAAGACGAAAATGTATTTTGGTCAAGGTAGAGGTCGAGGAAGAGGAAGAAGCCCACACAAAGGTGGAAGAAGCAGCCCTGCAAGGACAAGTGGAAGGGGAAGCAATCAGAATCCAAGCCAAGGCTCAAGCTAGAATCAAGCACAAGGATAGAGGTATGATAAATTTCAAGTCCAATTTCATTATTGCAAAAAGTATGGTCATTATGCAAATGAATGTAGAAAGAAGCTAAATGACATGTGTAGTAAACCAAGTGTAAATTTTACAAAAGAAAATCAGAACCATGGTAGCATGTTTTTAGATTGTAATTTAGCATAAGAATATATATATATATATAGTAGAAGCCTGACTAATCCACAACTACCACAGTTCAATGGTAAGAATAATGATTATTGGGCCATTATAATGAAGGCCTTGTTTTCTTCACAAGATATTTGGGAGCTAGTGGAAATTGTTTTCCAAGAACAAATAGATGCAACAACATATAATGATTTGACACAAGAAGAAGGAGATTTGTTGACGGAAAATAAGAAGGAATCGAAAGCCCTCTTCTATATTTTCCAAGCACTACATGGGAGTATTTTCCTAAGGGTTGCAGCAACAGTGAAGTCTAAGGAGGCATGGTATATGATCTAAATAGCCTATCAAGACATGGAAAAGGTGAAGACAACAGAAATTCAAATGCTGAGAAGAGATTTTGAAACTCTTTGTATGAAAGAGTCTGATAATATAGACTCATTCTTTACACATTTGATTGGGATGGTTACCAAAATAAGGTATCATGGAGAGACACCTGAAGAAATGATAATAGTTTAGAAAGTCTTAAGAAGTCTACAATCAATGTTTGATGCTATAGTTGAGGCCATAGAAGAGACAAAGGATCTCTCGTAGTTTTTAGTGGATGAGTTTCATGCATCACTGATGTCTCATCAGCACAGAATGAACAGAGCAACAAACTCCTCATTGGAGCATGCATTTAAGACAAAAATTTATTTTGGTCAAGGTAGAGGTCGAGGAAGAGGAAGAAGCCCACACAAAGGTGGAAGAAGCAGCCCTGCAAAGACAAGTGGAAGGGGCAGCAATCAGAATCCAAACCAAGGCTCAAGCTAGAATCAAGCACAAGGACATAGGTATGATAAATTTCAAGTCCAATATCATTATTGCAAAAAGTATAGTCATTATGCAAATTAATGTAGAAAGAAGCTAAATGACATGGGTAGTAAACCAAGTGTAAATTTTAGAAAAGAAAATCAGAACCATGGTAGCATGTCTTTAAATTGTAATTTAGCATAAGAATATATATATATATATATATATATATATATATATATATATAGCACAAGCCTGACTAATCCCCAACTACCACAGTTCAATGGTAAAAATTATGATTATTGGGCCATTATAATGAAGGCCATGTTTTCTTCACAAGATATTTGGGAGCTGGTGGAAAATGTTTTCCAATAACCAACAGATGCAACAACATATTATGCTTTGACACAAGCAGAAAGAGATTTGTTGAGGGACAATAAGAAGGAAACCAAAGCCCTCTTATATATTTTCCAAGCACTACATGAGAGTATTTTACCAAGGTTTGCAGCAACATCGAAGTCTAAGGAGGCATGGGATGCCCTATAGACAGCCTATCAAGACATGGAAAAGGTGAAGACAACAAAAATTCAAATGCTGAGAAGAGATTTTGAAACTCTTTGTATGAAAGAGTCTGATAATATAGACTCATTCTTTACACATTTGATTAGGATGGTTACCCAAATAAGGTATCATGGAGAGACACCTGAAGAAAGGATAATAGTTGAGAAAGTCTTAAGAAGTCTACAATCAAGGTTTGATGCTATAGTTGTGGCCATATAAGAGACAAAGGATCTCTTGTAGTTTTCAGTGGATGAGTTCCATGTATCACTGATGTCTCATCAGCACAGAACGAACAGAGCAACAAACTCCTCATTAGAGCATGCATTTAAGACACAAATGTATTTTGGTCAAGGTAGAGGTTGAGAAAGAGGAAGAAGCCCACACAGAGGTGGAAGAAGTAGCTCTGCAAGGACAAGTGGAAGGGGCAGCAATCAGAATCCAAGCCAAGGCTCAAGCTAGAATCAAGCACAAAGATAGAGGTATGATAAATTTCAAGTCTAATTTCATTATTGAAAAAAGTATGGTCATTATCCAAATGAATGTAGAAAGAAGCTAAATGACATGGGTAGTAAACCAAGTGTAAATTTTACAAAAGAAAATCAGAACCATGGTAGCATGTTTTTAGATTGTAATTTAGCATAAGAATATATATATATATATATATATATATATATATATATATATATATAGCACAAGCCTGACTAATCCACAAATACCACAGTTCAATGGTAAGAATTATGATTATTGGGCCATTATAATGAAGGCTTTGTTTTCTTCACAAGATATTTGGGAGCTGGTAGAAAATGTTTTCCAAGAACCAATAGATGCAGCAACATATAATGCTTTGAGACAAGCAGAAAGATATTTGTTGAGGGACAATAAGAAGGAAACCAAAGCCCTCTTCTATATTTTCCAAGCACTACGTGAGAGTATTTTCCCAAGTGTTGCAGCAACAACGAAGTCTAAGGAGGCATGGGATACCCTGTAGACAGCCTATCAAGACATGGAAAAGGTGAAGACAACAAAAATTCAAATGCTGAGAAGATATTTTGAAACTCTTTGTATGGAAGAGTCTGATAATATAGACTCATTATTTACACATTTGATTGGGATGGTTACCCAAATAAGGTATCATGGAGAGACACCTAAAGAAAGGATAATAGTTGAGAAAGTCTTAAGAAGTCTACAATCAAGGTTTGATGATATAGTTGTGGCCATAGAAGAGACAAAGGATCTCTTGCAATTTTCAGTGGATGAGTTCCATGTATCACTGATGTCTCATCAACACAGAATGAAGAGAGCAACAAACTCCTCATTAAAGCATGCATTTAGGACACAAATGTATTTTGGTCAAGGTAAAGGTTGAGGAAGAGGAAGAAGGCCACACAGAGGTGGAAGAAGCAGCCCTGCAAGGACAAGTGGAAGGGGAAGCAATCAGAATCCAAGCCAAGGCTCAAGCTAGAATCAAGCACAAAGATAGAGGTATGATAAATTTCAAGTCTAATTTCATTATTTCAAAAAGTATGGTCATTATGCAAATGAATGTAGAAAGAAGCTAAATGACATGGGTAGTAAACCAAGTGTAAATTTTACAAAAGAAAATCAGAACCATGGTAGCATGTTTTCGGATTGTAATTTAGCATAAGAATATATATATATATATATATATATATATAGTTCTTAGATTCACGGTGCAGTAATCATATGACTAGAAACATAGTAATGTTTTCCTATCTAGATGAAAGTGTAAAATCTAAAGTGACATTGGGGACTGATAGAAAAGTCTATGTCATGCGAAAAGGGAGAGTAAATGTTCTATCAAAAAAGGGAGAGAAAAAGTTCATGCCTTATGTCTCTTATGTCCCTGGTTTGAAATGTAACCTTCTAATCATTGGACAATTCATGCAAAAGGGCTACAATGTGTTTTTTAAAGATGATGTGTGCACAATCATGAATAAAACTCCAAGTAGACAACTCATTACAAAATATCATATGAAAAGCAATAAAATGTTTCCTCTCAAGATGAGATCAGACTTGAAGGAAGAAGGTGTTGTAGCAGCTGTCACACAAGAAATATTTCAAGAAGAAGTGAAAGATAATATCTGGTTCTGTCATTTGAGATTTGGTCATCTCAATTTCGGAGGTTTGAACTTGTTGCACATAAAATTCATGGTAAAGGGATTACCACTCATAGAGAAAATAGACAGCTCATGTGAAGGCTACATCGTGGGAAAACAACACAGAGAATCATTTCTAGAATGAAAGAGTATAAGGGCTAAGACACCTTTGGATATTGTCCACTCAAATTTATGTGGACCAATGCAAACACCATCATTAGGTGGCAATCATTATATTTTGATATTCATAGATGATTACACAAGGAAGACATGGGTCTATTTTCTAAGATAGAAAAGTGAAGTGTTTGAACAGTTCTACCACTACAAATCTCTTGTTGAGAAGAAAACTGGACACTACATTAAAATGTTAATAACTGAAAGAGGTGGAGAATACATCTCCAAAGACATCCTACATTTCTGCAGGAAGCATGGAATACACAAGCAATTTACCACAAGGTATACACCTCAACAAAATGGTGTAGCATAAAAAAATAATAGGACCATCATGGACATGGAAAGAAGTATGTTGAAGGAAAATCTTTTGCCGAATGAGTATTGGGTAGAATATTTATCTTGCGCAACATATATCATAAATAGATTTCCAACCGATGAACAGAGTTCCAGAAGAAGCATGGAGTGGAACAAAGAAATTTGTGACTCATATGAGAGTGTTTGGATGTATGGCATATGCACATGTCCCAGATCAGTTAAGGAAGAAGTTGGATAGCAAGGGGGATAAATGCATATTTCTTGGATACAGTGATGAATCCAAGCCTTACAAGCTCTATAATCCATCAACCAAGAAAGTAATAATCAATAGAGATGTTCAGTGCATAGAAGAAGAAGCATGGGATAGAAGTTTAGAGAAGAAAATAAATGTGAAGACATGTATGTCTCATGAAGAGAAAGAGGAATGGACTACAACAAGCAACTCCTCAATAGTGGCTACTCCTCCACCTACAAAAGCTCAACAGAGCACACCGCAAGCAAGAAATAGAACATCATTGACAAACCAAGGAAGTGCTTCTCCAAGCACACCACATGGATCACATTCGGGGAATTCTGATTTGTAAAATGGGCCTCTTAGGGAAATTATAAAATAATAGTGGAAATAATAAAATAATATTTGATTACATCATCAAATTTTAGAGGGAAAAAATTAAAAAAAAAACTAATTTTTTAACTCGTAATTTCAACTTATCTCCCAAATGTTTTACTCAAATTTTGAGCGGAAGTACTCATTGGATGAAAATTTTAATTCCTTATCCAAGGAGTACCCATGTTGCATAATTTTGATGGACCCCGCTACAAGAAAAATGAGAAATACATGAAAAAAGTGATTGCAATCATGTTTTTTAATGTATTTCTCATTTTTCGTGTAGCAAGGTCCATCGAAATTATGCAACATGGGTACTCCTTGGATGAAGAATCAAATTTCATATCCAATGAGTAATTCCACTCATTTTTCATGTATTTCTAATTTTTCGTGTAGTAGGGTCCATTGAAATTATGCAACATGGTTACTCCATGGATGAGGAATCAAAATTTTGTATCGAACAAGTACTCCCGCTCAAAATTTGAGTAAAAACTTTGGGAGATAAGCTGAAAATATGAGTTGAAAAATTAGTTTTATTAATTATTTTTTAATATTTCCACCTTTTTAATTAAAAATTAGTTAATCATCCCCCATGGTTGACATCATCATCTTGAATCATGATTGGTTCTTATTGTTTAGTCAATTTAATGTCTTTAAATTGCTTACATAAATTATCAGCCGAGATTTGTAAACTGATGAAGTGTGATACACTGTATGTGCTTAGTTAAATTTCTTCTTACTTCGTTGTTTGTATTTTATGTTGTTTTGGGGGGTTTTCTCTTTTGATGTCTAAGAATTTTTAATCTAGAACTATGAAAAAAATTAAATGAATCTAATTAATTTTAAGAAAGAAGAAAATGAAGTGTTCCTAATTTAATCTAATTTACATAAAAATAGATCAAAGACTCTTGGCTAGTTAAAATATAGTCTGAAAAATAGAATATCTAACTTGATGAATTCTATATTAGCATTAGTCCTATTCCATGGATCTAATTCCTATAACTAAGATTTAAATTGTAGAGCTATTCTGAGGGAAAACAGAAAAGTAAAATAATTAATGTATTTTTAGTTACTTCAGCATTCAATATGAAGTATTACCTACTTGAGATGTTGTGTAGGAAACTATATATACCTTAACTTCTAATATACTAGGAAAGCAAGTAAGGTGTGCAAAAGAAAACAACTAATGTATGCTTAGTTACTCAAGAATTCAATATGAAGTATCACCTTCTTGAGATGATGTTAAGTAACCAATTATACTTAATGAAAAAGCAAGTCAAATATGCAAAGGAAAATCTCAATAATTGTATGAATTAACTGTAAATGTGAAAACATGTAAAAATAACTGTAAAAAACTAATGCATGTTTCATTTAATCCATCATTCAATGTGAAGTATTACCCTCTTAAGATGTTGTATGAGAAATCAATTATACCTCGGTTTCTAAATTCCTAGAAGGCAAGTAAAATGTGCAGAGGAAAAACTCAATCACTGTATTAATAAAAAATTCAATCATTTAGTTTAGAATCATCTTCTCGAAAATATATAGGAACATCCATTGATACAATTAATTGATATTTCTATTATAAGAAGGTAAATGACAGAATAGTAAGGAAAACTAGATAACTGTGAATTATTATTACTTCAAACTTGATTCAATTTGAAAATAGGAAGACCTATCTTCATGAAATGTTTTTAGAAGAATAAGGCTTACAAAATTATGATTTATCGTTATGTTGTTAACCAAAACTAGAATGAAACATTTAATATACTCAGAGAACAGAATTAAAAAAACATAGTAAGTAAAATTAAACTAAAAACAATAAATGAAAAAAAAAAACCTCCTCCAGTGCAGGGGCCCTCTACAAATGATTCGGCTGAAATTCTTGCTAGTTAAATATTCACTTAAGCAATCATTGGTAGCACGATATTCGTATTATGATAGGATGAAGTCTTAATACACAGTATATCAACAAAATCTTAAAACTTAACTTAAAACTTAATTTATGCGTGTTCGCGGTTATGGACAACCAGTATTTAAAGAAAATAAACATAACTGTCTATGAGATAATCTTGCTACATGTGGCTAATTCGACTTATAGTATTGTAATTGGACTGTTTAACTCTTGATTTGATATGATAGAGAAAATCAAGAGTCGTACTATTCTCGGCTAACGTACTTGACCACGCCATTGACCATGATCTTAGGCTTCCTTTTCTATCGATATTGACCAAGTGAATAAGATAAAATCCATGTGGAGATGATTCTGGAAATTCCCATGTGGCTCAATTCTCCATTTGACACCTGGAACCCGTCAGACTATGAGAGTAGCTATGGAATCCATGATTAGCTACAGAATAGGCTATGTTTTGTTGCTAAATTGCAAAAATATATTCAAATAGAAATAACACGAGAATATAATAGGGAAGTCATTTAAATGCATTCCTCAAGACAAAACATGGAATTTATCATTTATTTGGATATGTGATCATATGATAAAGTAAGGGGAAAAGGTGAGAAAGGATGTCAAAGAGAGGGTAATTCTGAGGTTCAACACTTATAAAGTTTATTTTGGTTGTGGATTTTACTTATGAGGCCCATTTTAGACCTAAAAATTCCCCTAATGGAAACTCCCTCGAGTTCAAGTGCAACTCCAAGCACATCTTCAACAAATACAAGAATACCAAGATTTAGAAATTTAAGTGAAATTTATGAGCAAGAAGAAGTTGATAATAAAGCTGGTATGAATTCTTTATTTGCATTATTTTGTCATGTTGATCACCCAATACATTTTGAAGATTCATTATAAGAATAGAAATGTATTGAAGCAATGAATGAAAAGATAGGGGCAATAGAAAGGAATGACACATGGGATTTAGTGGACCTCCAACAAGGAAAATAAGTTATTTGAGTGAAATGGGTCTATAAGACCAAGAGCAACATTGAAGGAAATATATAAAGGCACAAAGCAAGGTTGGTTGTCAAAGGCTACAAGTAGCAACAAGGAAGAGACTATGAGGAAACCTTTGCACCACTTGCAAGGATGGAGACACTGTGGACACTGTTGTCTATAGCAGCACAACAAAAATGGAAATTTTATCAAATGGATGTGAAGTCAACAATTTTGAATGGAGTGTTGAAAGAAGAGGTGTATGTTGAACAACCTCCTGGATATGAGATGGAAGGCCAAGAACACAAAGTGTGTAAGTTGCAGAAATCTCTTTATGGGCTGAAGCAAGCATCACATGCATGGTACAACAAGATTGGTGCTTACATGATGGACAATGGGTTCGAAAAGTGTGATAGTGAACCCACACTCTACATCAAAGAAAATGACAGTAAAATTCTTATCTTTGTTTTGTATGTAGATGATTTGATTCTTATAGGCAATGATGGTTCTCTCATTACTGATTTCAAAGTAGTAATTAAAAGTGAGTTTTAAATGACTAACTTGGGTTTGTTAAGATATCTCCCAAGAAAAGTATGTTGCAAATATTTTAAAAAGGTTCAATATGTAGAAAATCAAAATATCATCAACTCCAAATATCATGGGGCTGAAGTTGAGCAAGGAACATTAAAGCAAGAATGTTAATCAGACATTGTACAAAAGCATGGTTAATATTCTAATGTATTTGACTGCAACTAGGCCTGATATAATGTATGGAGTAAGCTTGATCTTCAGATTCATGGAGACACCCAAGGAGACACATTGGCAAGCACCCAAGAGAATTTTAAGGTATGTAAACGGAACAATGGAGTATGGTGTTCTATACTCCAAAACTGATGATATTAAGATGATTGGCTACACTGACAGTGATTAGGGTGGAAGTGTTGATGATAGAAAGAGCACATCAGGGTATTTTTTTCATTTGGGATCGGGAGCCATTTTATGGGCTTCCAAGAAGCAGGCAAAAGTTTCACTATCAATAGCAGAAACTGAATATGTAGTAGCAACAACAGTAGCATGTCGAGTAGTTTGGATGAGAAGGATGCTAAGGGATTTATGCCATGAACAAGATAAAGGAACCACAACTTTTGGTGATAACAACTCAAAAATTGCATTGTCAAATAATTAGGTTTTCCACAAGAGAACAAATTATATTGATGCCAAATACCATTTCATAAGGGAATTAGTTAACAATGGTGAAATTGTGTTGCAGCATTGCGGGACAGAGGAACAATTTGCAGATATCCTCACAAATCCATTGGGACAAAAAAAATTTGTTTATCTCAGAAAGTGTTTGGGAATGGTTAATGGCGGCAATTGTGATTAAGGGGGAGTGTTGTAAATACTCCCAACCACTGCCATGAATAAAGTGGCAACAACCCACACTTTAATTGATTTTTTTTTGCAGGGAAGGACAAGCCTGGGTTTTCAAATTCGCAGGCATTCTGACGCAAAATCAAAAAATAGAGTACTCGACCTTACTCTGAATTTAATTTCTTAACCACCGCATTGACTTACCTTTTGCCTGCAGATCGCAACGCACAATATTTAAGGTTTACCTCTTCAGCCTTTCACTGAAACTTAAGTTTCCATCGATGCGATATCGGTGGGACCCATCATCCTTTACATCATTACCAATACACCCACAAACCTTTGTTATTTCGTTATTCCTTACCTTTTGTCTTTTCACACTCCCTGTCGTTTAAGTGCCCAGATACCACACTTCACACATTTTATCATTTACCTTTTTAAATCCCCGCACCAAACCTTGTGATTTTGCGATGCAACATTGTCATCACACATCGCAAAACTTATATTTCTCATTTTAAAATTTTGAAGGTTTACCTTTTAGCATGCCCGCAGTTTTCACTTCATACTTTTTATGATTTACCTTTTTTCCACCCGCATATCCCACTTCGCACATTTTATGATTTACCTTTTAGTACTCGAGAGTTATCTTATTTAAGTTGTGATGCGATGTGTTAACACCCCTATAGATCAACTAGCATGGTCACCGTTGATCTTAGATCAATGGTAACCCACGGGCACAAGCAGCCCCTTGTTTAAACCAAAGGGTGCCTCCATAGTTGACCTCTCTAGGTGCCCTTTGACTGAGATCAATGGTTGATATCTACTACGGGGGCACAACACTGATGGATGAGCCGTACCCCAAGGTCCCTCCATAGTGACGTATTGCGCAATTTAAAGTTAAAATTGCCAAAATTTGATTTACGATGAGGGTGCGAATGCGATGTGGTTTCTTCGCTGAAACCTATAACATTTCAAGTCTGATAGTTTATGTTTTGTATGTTGTTTTTGTGTAGAAATAAAAGAACAAAGAAAAGGGACTTTTTGGTTGTTACCCATTTGTTTCTGCATTGAATTGCATTCAAGTTTCAGGCTCTAGCCATTTTGTATTAAAAATAATGTAATTTCATTTTTTTATTAAGTTGAAGGAAAAAAGAAGAATTCAGTTCATCTCCTATGTTTTCGCTCTATCTGTCTGTGTGCAATTTTTATTTTCCACAATATCGCTTCTCTGTTTTTGTGTACGTTCTTAACATAGCATCAGAGTATACCAGATTTTCCAACAACATAAACTACAACTATTTAGAAATTCCATTTCTCCTGCACCCTTAGAAAACTTAAAAGAATTGAAATGATTTTCTTTTTCAGATTTGGGGAGTGCAATGGTAAACTTGTGGGTGTGATTTTCTACTTTAATAATAAAATTTACCCACGCCTACAATTTTTTATTCGAGCTTGGCAAGTATGATAATATTCACTCAATTATTTTATTAGGGATAACCAGGCAGTTTGGAAGACAGTGACGTGCCTTCTGTTGAAATATGGATTATCCACTAAATTTTTAGTACACTCAATTTCCCAAACTGTATATGGAGGATGGTTTCCCATGGCTCGTGGTTGCTAATGGTAGGTAGTCTCTCAGGGATAGATTTCAAGTATATATCAAAATGTCACTATTATTAAATATTTGAAACGGGGTTGGGATTTTTCTTTCATAGTCAAAGGTCGGTTGAATTGAAATTATCTCTACACCAGGCTGACTGCCATGACCTACGTTTTGGAGGCTTCAACATAGGCTGCCCTAGGCAGACCTCCCTCCCAGCTCTTTAGGCTGCGATCACACTCCTGGTAAGCATTAAGGCTCACCTATGACAAAAACCAATGGTGGGACTGCCTCTCTCACTACCACAGGCTAGCCTCCCACAGGGAAGGCGATAGTGGCTGACATTGACAGTCAACAAAAATTTGGCCCGCCTCATGACACAATAGGGGCGACTCCCACAACACAAAAAAAATCCACACTAGCAATAGAAGAAGAAAATATCACATCAGCCATATGCATTTTGAAGGATACCAAAAGAACAATGATCAAACTCCTTGCACACCACATAAAAAAAATAATATAGTTAATGAAGGATCATGCATTGATAGGCAAGTTCATGGGTTTCTGGCGAGTTGAAAAATCCCTCCAAGGATGGATATATTCTGAATGGAAGCCCAAGGGTCACATTTACCATCAGTTGTGTACCAAAGGATTCCTCAGTGTGATCTTCACCTGTATTGAAGAGACAAATAGGATCCTCGATGGAGGACACTATTTCTTCAACTTCGCAGGCTTATACCTTCGCCATTGGGCTAAGTGCTTCAACCCAGAAAAACAAGATCTCACATGGGCCCCAGTCTGGATCTGGCTCTATTCCCTCCCCAGGACTACTGGGATGGGCTGACCCTAAGGGACATAGGAAATTCCCTAGGATAATTCGTCAATATAGTGGTGGAAACAAAGATCAATCTGTACGCAGCATACGCACGAATATGCATCTACATGAAAATAGAAGAGTCGCTACGAGGCGAGGTAAGTCTGTTTCATGATGATTTTGAATGGATACAAACTATAGATTATAAAAATGCTCGTTTCAGATGCTAGAGGTGTCACCAACATGGGCATCAATTCAGAGACTTCCCTCTAAATAAAAAAGCACCAGCTGATAATAAATCAAATGACCAAGCAACAAAATTTTTCATGAAAGTAGCAACAAGAAAAGGCACAATAAGAGAACCAACTCTAACCATAACAAAAAAGGCCCTGTGAATAGCAATAGCTTCGCAGTCCTAAATCAGCTGAGTGAAAATGAGAATGAACATGCCAAAGTAGCAGGACAAACCTCACAGGAGTAGCCCCAAACCTAAAAGAAAAAAAAGGACAAGATCCAACTGGAGGCCTTTCTGAAACCCCAAACCCCTATCCATGCAGGGGACAACTCTGCATCGAAGGGTAAAGGACAGGCGTTGGATCCAATCTTAGAAGCCACGGAGGAAGAGCTAGAGATCATTGACCTTGAGGGCCTGGATCTCGTAGGGTTAGAGGATGCATGCAACAAGAAAGACTTTCACTCAATATCCAAGCAGCAGATCCAAAAGCTGGAAGAAATCCTCACCCGAGCACAAAAAATCCCCTCTATAAATTCAAGGTGGTACGCTCATGAATAAAAAATACTTCATGAAATCATCCCACAAAATATGCCAGAAAATATTGCTGCAAAGAATAGTATAAATGGGAAAAAAATGGTAGAATCTCGATGATTCACCAAGTTAACTCAATTCTATGCCTTCTCTACCAACCCCCCTCAATGAATATCATCTCATGGAACATCATAGGGCTCAACAGCCCCAGCAAGCATAGTATCATCAAGGAAAGAATCACTAAGGAACACCGTGCAATTTTCTACATGGAAGAAACCAAATGCTCCAGCTCCACTCTGGAAACAATCTTCAAAAAGATACGGAAAGGATGCATAAAAATAGCGGTAGATGCCAATCGAGCTTCAGGGGGATTGGCAATCATCTAGAACCGCAAAATAATCACCCTAGCTAACTACCATGCCAATAGGAATTTCATTCAAGCCAAATTTCACCTAATTGGAATGACCATCCATGGCCTGCTAACGAATGTCTACTTTCCCCAGTATCTCCACCAGAAAATTGAGCTTATGGACAACATCTCTGAGCTCAATAAATAGAGATCTCTACCACTCTAGCTTCTTGGAGGAGATTTCAATATGATAACCAATCTACAGGATAAAAAGGAAGGCAGCATCTAGACATGGACAACAATGGATTCAAGAACTTCATCCAAGATAGCCACCTCATAGATCTAAAAACCTCCAATGACATCTTCACTTGGAAAAATATAAGAGGAGGTACCCATCAAATTGCCTCCAGATTGGAATGGTTTCTCATCACCGAAGATTTCATTCATCTGGGGGGTGATCTTGTAGCCATCATTATCCCAGTTGCAGGCTCTGACCACTGGTTGATACAGCTTCAATGGTTAAGACCATGCATGCCTATGCCCAAACCATTCCACTTTGAACACTTATGGCTCAGACATCCAAGGTTCAAGGAAATGGTCTCAGATTGGTGGCCCTCCCTTTAACCACCGCAAGGAACAAAAAGGCATCAGTTCCACACAAATCTAAAAATTCTCAAGGGGAAATTGAAGGTGTTGAACAAAACCACCTTCGACAAGATCTTGAAAGATCAAAGAGAATTGGAAGAGAAAATGAAGAAGCTTCAACAAACAATTGTCACGAAAGGCTTCTCGGGAGATTTAGAGAACCAAGAGAAAATATTTACAACCTAGATGGAAGAGAGAAGAAGCGAGGAAGCGATCCTATGGAAACAAAAATCTAGGATCTTCTGGCTCAAACATGGAGAACGAAACACAAAGTTTTTCCATTTCTCCACCATTCAGCACAAGATGCATAATAGAAACGCAGTTCTCAAAAATCAAAATGGAGAATGTCTATAAAAGAAAGAGGACATCATGGAGGAGCTGCGTAACCACTTCCATGACATACTCCAAGAATCCAATCATCAGAGGCATGAGGCATTAGGAAAAATCACTCAGCATATACCTAAAGTGGTCACGGAAGAACACAAATAGATGATGCTTAAAGCCACCACTCTTGCTGAGGTGGAGCAAGTAGTCTTCCAATTGAAAGAAGGTAAATATCCTAGCCATGACGAATTCACCACCAACTTCTTCCACTTCTTTTGGGAAACCATCAAAGAAGAGGTTATGGGTGTCATTGAGTAATCACGCACCACTCACTTGCTCCTTATGGCTCTCAATGCCACCTTCCTCACTCGCATACTGAAATAAGACAATGCTTCTACACCGAGTAAGTACAGGACCATAACACTCTGCAATGTCATTTATAAGATAATTTCCAAAGTTATTACTAACAGACTAAAGCAACTCCTTCCCCTGATCATCTCCCTAGAGTAAACAAGCTATGTATAAGGATGGAAAATCCTTGATGGAATCATTTTAACCCATGAGGTCATTCATTCTCTCAAAACCACCAAAAAACCTATTATGCACCTCAAAATCAATCTATCCAAGGCTTTTTAAAAACTCAATTGGGACTACATAAAACATGTCCTCTATTCTTTGGCTTCAGCCACACTTGGGTAATATGGATCATGAACCTTATAACCTCCCATTTTCTTTCCATCTTGGTTAATGGTATACCTTAAACAACCTTCAATCCCTCAAGAGGTATCATATGAGGAGATCCCCTTTCGCCCTTCATTTTCATCATTATGGCTAAAGGGATGGGTCATCTGCTCAAAAGCTCTGTCCATTTAGTCACTCTACAAGGTATACCCCTTCACAATCTTCCCCCACTTCTCATCAACAATTTTTGGACGACAATATGATTTTGGGACACCCCTCGGTCTAGGAAGCTCGTTCCTTCAAATCTCTGTTAGATTGTTTCTCTAAAGCTTTTAGCATAGAAGTCAACCCTGAAAAATCTCAAATCTTCCTTCCATACTCCACTTATCACTCAGCACAATATTTCCCGCATTCTAGACTTCTCCATAGCCACCTTCCATTCCAAATACCTTGGTGCCCCTCTCATAGCCACAACCATTAATCATTCCTCACGAAGAGCATTGTTGGACAAAATGGATAGCAGGCTATCCAACTGGACCCATCACTCTCTCAATATAGCGGTTTGTATGCTTCTCATCAAAGAAATTCACCAGTCTCTCCCCATCTACCTCTTCTCTATACTCACAACCCCCAAATGGGTCCTCAAGGCTATGCAAAAACTACAAAGGACTTTCCTGTATGGAGGAACCAAAGAGAAAAATAAATAGGCATTAGTCAACTGGAAGGAAGTATGCACGCCAAAAAGTCATGTGGGGCTAGGGCTGCGTGACCTAGAGCACAACAACAATATCATGAGAGCTAGTATCTGGTGGAAATGGATCTCCAACCCTCACACACCTTCAGCTAACCTATGGGTAGCCAAATATGCGAGCAACTAGCCCAAGGAGGACCTTATTAGATTCAACATAGAGCTAGGAGGATCTCAAATATGGAAAGTTGTGAGCAACAAAAGAGACCTGATACACACCTAGAGCTTTTGGGAGTTTTGCAGTGGTACTCAAGCTATATTTTGGGAGGACTCCTGGTAGCAACTGTGTAGTGTCTCCTCAATCTTTCCCATAACCTTGTGGAGCACAACATTACGAGCGAGGCAGTGGAAGTCTATACAAGATTTTTGGACCAATGACACAACTCAGGGATATAGGAATTAGATTCACACTGACATATGGAAAGAAGACTGGAACAATGAAAATCACATAGACATTTGGCAGGAGTTAATAACTAAAAGAAAAATGAGAGCCCAATGGGGACCTGATATCCTTAGATGGGCTCACATGCAAAGTGGAAACTACTCCACTAAGGAAGCCTACAACCTCTTACAACAGAGGAACTCAGATCCATCCAATCTCATCTGGAAGAAGATATGGTTTACCAAGCTCTGGCCCAAAGTAGCCACCTTTGTATGGCTGTTTAGTGAACGATGCATTCTCACATGGAATAATATATTGAAGCGAGGGTTTGTAGGACCCTCAAGATGGCCTATATGCCAAGCTAAATTTGAAAACATCGACCACTTGTTGTACATATGCCCTACTTCCAACCTCCCGTGGTAGAGAATAACAATCCTATGTAGACTCACCAACACAGAAAGGGGCAACATCATCAACACCATGAGCAGGTGGATGGAAAAACCATACTCCAGCAACCTTCTGAACAGACTCTGTCAGATAATTTTGGGCCTCCTGATCTGGAACATATGGAAAGAAAGGATCAGTTAGATCTTTAAAGACAAGGTATCCAATCAAGAGAAAATTTGGGCAAGGATACACGACCACCTCACCAAAACACTCTCCATTACTTCATGGAGTAAGGAGGATCTCCCCACCTCTACTGCAGAGTGTAACATATGGAGCAACTGACACATGCGCATAAATACCCCCCTGGACAACCCCCCAAGGAACGCAAGAAGAAGCATCACTCCTACAAAATGGAATCCACCCCAAAGTGGCTTCTTCAAATGTAACTTCGATTGCACCTCCAAAGGCAACCCTAGAATTGCAAGATTCAGAGGTATCTTCAAGAACTCCTAGGGCAAGCACCTTCTGATCTACTATGGAAATATGGGATGGGACAACAACAACTCCGTGGAGCTTGAGAGAATCATCTAGGGCATCTCCAAAGCCATTGAGTTCAACTATTTTCCCCTGGAAATGGATGGAGATTCGCAAATTATTACTCTGGTGGCCACAATAATTCTCCATTACTCTGCCTCCACAAAGGTATCCACCAGCTGGAGGCTTTCCAACAGGCTCAAACTCCTATTACAACTGATACAAAATCATAGGGCAATAACTTTTCACCATGTGCACAGGAAAGAAAACATTGTTGCGGACCTCCTTGCGAACAAGGGCATGGAAAGTCATAGAGAGTTGCATTATTCCAATACCACCTAGCTTGAGGATGACTCTTTAATAAGAGAATGCGAAAATCTTATCCAAAAGGGTCTTCTCTACCTGGATGCGGGTGATAGTAGAAGTACGCATGAAAACAATCCCTCCCACACTCGAGATTATGAGGATCTGCAGCACAGGCCTTCACTCGACATGTATCCACACTCCTACAATAATTCTCATGAGATGACAGAGACCGAGTGTCATGAAGACATGCTAAGACAGTGACATCCCCTCCAGGGCACCTCTCTGCTATAATATTTTGAATGATCTCCAGGAAGGATATGGCATTCATTCATAACTCTACACACATTCCTACACATGAAAACAGTTACAACATGTAGATGCGAGTGAGGCATAATAATTCTCAACATCTTCGCATGTGCCACAGGCCTACTAAAGGGAAGGACCTACATCACAAAGTGACGCAAAGTCTGCTCCTTCTGGTTTTTCTATTGTTTTATTCCAACCCTCCTCCATGCCTAGTCTATTGTGCAACCTCCCTTCTAGTGCTGCGCTGCACATAATCCCACAGGTTGCGCACCCCCCTAATTGTGTGTTTCACCTTGGCTCCACCTCCCTTGCTAGTATCATAAGATTGGGTTCTCCCATTATCTTGTGCCCCTTGCTGCGCATCCCCCATCACCATACCTTCCTGTCCAATAGCACCTTGTTACGAACCTCTCGTCTTCGGTCAGAGCTGCTCCTCCCTTCCTCTAAGACCCCTAGCAATCCTCTACTTCATTTTACCATGGCTCCTAGACTGTGCTAAAGAACCATTAGAGGAGGCCAGAGAGGTGTGCTTCCTGGTCGCTACCACCGAGGGCTAGATAATCGCTTGGAATCTGTTGAAGGCTCCTCCTCAGGTAGTCATGTTATAGAGGCCCTCCAGAGCCCCGAACATGACCAGGAGGAGGCCCCCACTCATGTAATGTAGAGAGGCAGAAGCGGACCAAGGAAATCCACCATTATGCACCACGAGCACCCCTTTCCTCGCAAGACTGAGCCTCTTCCAGCACAGTAAGTTGATGGGTATGACACAAACGTTTGGATAATGGACTCGGAAGGCACCAAGACACGATTCCCAGACGCCAAGTACCCGGTGGCTCCAATCCTTTGTGCACCTGTCTCCAGGCCTCCGCATCAACCTATTGCTGAAGAGGAAGCCGCTGCGTAGGTGTGCACCTGTCCCATTGTGGAAGAAGATCTAGACAATGATGAT
The DNA here is from genome assembly GCA_034641835.2 of Pinus albicaulis. Lineage (NCBI taxonomy): Eukaryota > Viridiplantae > Streptophyta > Pinopsida > Pinales > Pinaceae > Pinus > Pinus albicaulis. The sequence continues at coordinate 685,163,166 of CM076571.1, read as the reverse complement.
GATGCAAAAGAGTCATGATTGTGCTACAACTTAGCTCTTCTTCATTTTTTGTCATGCTTATTATTATCACAGAACTTATATTTTCACTAGTGCTATGACACACTTTCTAATTTTCTTTTTCATGTTTTTTTTAGGTTGGTTTCCTCCACAGAGACAACCCCATACTAATGTAACAAAAGTTGGGATTGGTTAAGTGCAACTTACCAACTCAGCGTATAACATATGTATTGTCATATTTTCAAATTACCAAAAAAATAAAAATATGTGAAACAATTAACCTTTCTTAACGATCATATTTGAAGATATACTCAAATTAGAAAAATAAATTCCACACACAGATCACGTGGCCCGTGCCTTACTTCGAAAAAATAAAATCGAAGAATACCCGAGCTCGTACTTTTTTAGTGAGATAATTAAATTTGATTAAATATAACCTTTTTCAAAGTTGTTCTAATAGTTCGTGGCCACGTTTATATGGATTCTTTTGTTTTGTTGTGTTGGATTACAATAACAACTTTATTATTATTATTATTAGTATATGAAATTTATTCAAATTTAATTTATTTGATATTGATTATTATTTTAATTATTATTTCTGATAATGAATAAATATATATAATTGAAAGAAATATTAATATTATTTGAGACGATTTTTAAAATAAAAAAAATAAAAAAAAATATTTTATATGAAAATTTTATCAATTTTAATTTTTATATTCAAATAATATATTTAATTAATTAATTAAATAAAAATAATAATTTAAAGGATATATCTAATTAATTAATTAAATAAAAATAATAATTTAAAGGAATTGACTTTAAAATTCAGTTATTTGATTTAATAAATAAATGTTATTTTTTGTTTTAAGAAGCATATCGATATGTTTTAGAATTCTATATATGGGAAGCTATCATTTTTTTGGTTTAAGAAATCATGTTTATATATTTTAAAAATCTGATTATAATAGAATTATTATTATGATTAGTCAGATCTATAATATATATTTTTTTTTTAATGTAATTTAGTAATCTATTATAATTAATAAAATATAATATATAAATTATATTGAATTTAATATATATTATAATTAATTATATAATTATTATAAATGAATTTTGATATGTATTATTTAAATTTAGCTAAAAAAATATAATTTCTAAACTAAAAAAATTATAATTTAAATTGAATCTAATAAACATCACAAGTCTAAAGAATTTGATTGAATAAATATCACAATGGAGCGCACAAATATTATAATTTAGTCTTAATATTAATATTTATTATTGAAGGATTATTATTTTAATAGGTGGATGTAGATCTTTTGACTTTTTATTTTTTTAAACTTTTTTTTATTGATAGTCTAGATTGATTTCAAAGGGAATATGTTTAGCATATGCTTCATCTAAATACTTAGTCAATGGTTGTAGTGTGTTACATAGTTTGTTAGGTTGCATTGAATTTTAATAAATTAAAAAAATTAGATTCATGCCAAGTGGCTCTCCCATCACCAATTTCCTAGGGATATGAAATTATTCCAATTCTAATAAACTCATCCATGATAAGTTCCTCATTATTATTTATAAAATTAATTTACATTTAAGAAATTTCTATTTAGCAAAATGACCCATTACTTTTAATAAATTTAAAAAGTTAGATTGGTGCCACTGGCTCCTGCCCACTAATTTCCTAGGGATTTGAGATTATTGCAATTTTAATAAGTTCAACCATGATAAATTCTTCATTATTATTTGTAACATTCATTTCTATATAAGAAAATTTTATCTAGCACAATGGTCCATTTTACAATAAGAAATGTAACTCATTTTTTTTTCTCAAACTAAAGAGTAAGTAAGTGAGATAGGTTTCCTGCGAAAAAAATACATGCAATGTTTCCCCGAGGGCCATTCCAACCAAGTATGCAAGCCCAGCTCAAACGAAAATATTAAATCTTGCCAATTCATAGATAAAGTTCACCTATAACCTTGTTAAAGGTGATTAATGAAGTAAATATGTATATTGTTAAGGCATTCTTCGTATTGCAATAGTTTTTTTTGTTACAATAATTTTTTGGGTTATATTTATGAAAATTTTAACTATACCAACCACATAAACATAAAAAATTTTATGTTGTTGCACTAGTATTTATCAAAACTCACTTCAAATTAGAATGTATAAACACTATCATTCAATCACCATATTAATATTAATATTTATTCAAATTTAAATAATGAAATATATAATTGTAAGAAAATGATACGTTTATATAATATTATTTTTAATCTTTTAAATATTTTAAAAAATAAATTTAAAAAAATGATGATTAATAACTTGTATTTAATCTCTCCATATATATACTCTTCGTTATCTCAACAAATATAATATCCACATTATATGCATAAACATTGCAACTCAATCTTTTATATATATATATATATATGATTTAATAATCATCACAACAAAGTGCATGAATAATACAATTCACTCGTTGTATATCTCTTTAAACTCAACAAAAATTGATGTAAATGAACGTTACTATTGATGTAATTGATGAGATAGCAGATTTTAATAATTATAATAATGGTGTAAAATTATAAGTTTCTTAATCATAAAATATATAATCGTAAAAAAAATATATTGTTTTCATAAAAAAAATTAATATTTTTTCAAATATTTTATATTTTAAAAATTTATTTTCATAAAATATTTTAAATTTATATACAAATTTTAGCATATGAAAGTAACGCAATTGTTGCCTAAATTTATTGGATGTCAGAAGCTAATAGGATAAAAAAATTAATTTAAATTAAAAACTAATACTACTAATTTATATAATGTTGGAGTTAATGCTTACATTGCATATTTGAGAAGTTGGTTTGTGATGGTTAAGAAATTCTCTCAACCTCTTTCTCTAAATTAGAAATAAGTTGGATCTCAGAAACTCTATTTTATAGAGTGATCTAAATATAATCTGTGTGTGAGTGTGTTTATACACATACACCATTTTGTGTATAATATATGAGTGTGTTTAGTAATTGTGTGATTTTATCTATTTCTATCATGGTATCAGAGCATAGGATCAGAGGCCTATGCGTTGTGTTGTATTGTGAGAAAATTTATCCGAGCTTTGTTGAGTGATTGTTTCACCTGATCGATCCACTAGGAGTTTGATCTGAATGTCCATCGATCCAGTGTAGGAGGGCATTCATAGTTTCGATCGACGTTTTAAATAAATGTTAATATTGGAGATATAGTTGCGTAAATGGTAATGCCGAGACGCATTCAAATGTTCACTACAAAAAATTGAGGGTTATATGGTTTTGTGGTTCAAAAGAGTACATGTCTACCAATGTTTAGCGTCGAAGGAGTGAGCAGCTGCAAAATTCGAGGGTACTATGATTGTGCAGTTCAAAAGAGTGCTCGCCCACCAATGTTCTGTAGTTCAAAAGTGTGATTCACCAATTTTTTCTCGGTTGTTTCTTACAGGAGGTGTGATATGGGTTCTTGGAAAGCCGTGGATTTCCATATATTCAGGTTCCAGCCTACATAGGAGCTCAATTTACTTCAACAATATAGGCTGGATTTGTCCTCCGTTTGATGTTTGAGATGTGGCACATGGCAGCCACAGTCCCTGTTGGCTCTGAAATGCAGTCGTTCTCATTCGAGATTTTTACTACGTTTTTTTTATTGGTGTTTGTGATTTCTGCAGTAGCCATTGATACCAGCGCGGTAAATATTTATGCAGTGAACAAGCCATATTCGAGCACCTATGGCGTTTCTGCAAAGTTTTCGAACAGTATCATTTGATAATTGTGAACAGGTTAAGCAGTGTTGCTGAGACATGTTCCCAAGGCATTGGAGGAGGCCATAGATTCTGTTGGGAATTTGGCCGTAGGAACAAGTGTTGAACCCTGTTTGCGCTGCATTCTTCAGTAGATCTCCCATTACCGTATTCAAATTGCGTGAAAATATACTTCCATCTGCCTAAATTAACAACGATGACATCAAACGTTAGCTGGTGGCTGAGTTTTATGGTTGAATCTTAGGTGTTGAAATCTGTGTGGTTTAGTAGTATTATAAAAAGTAATATTTTTTAAATTAAGTGAGGATGAATTTTTAAACTAGATAAAATGGTCATTTTGTAACACTGATTCTAGATACATTCTGTATCTAGACGAATTTTCTAGATAACTGGCGAGTACAACGATTGGAACTCATGTATCTCAGTGGATGGGATCTCGTCCATAGAATGACTAGGAGTTCAGCAATTGCAAAGTGTAATCAATTTTTTTTCAAGAGACCAAGTGGCAGTAAAGCTCAACATGGATGGTTGTCCAGATAGTATGGCAGTTGCGGATCTAGGGAAGGTTCCCTCATTAGTGGTAGACATGGAAGTGGTCTCCTAATGAGGTTATGCGACAGATTGGGATGTTGTCCAGTAATTGACTTCGGGAGGTCCTTGATTCGGGAGTTGAGGAACCGAACTCAGGAATCCAACTTGCCAACTACACCTTTTCGAGGGTTGTGAGGAAACTTGATGGAGCATCTACTATTACACTTGATTATTTTGTTATTTATGAGTGAATTCAATAAATTCATGTAATTTAATCATTAAGGGGGGATGTTGGAGTTAATGCTTACATTCCATATTTGAGAAGTTGGTTTGGGATGGTTGAGAAATTCTCTCAACCTCTCTCTCTAAATTAGGAATAAGTTGGATCTCATAAACTCTATTTAATAGAGTGATCTGAATGTAATATGTGTGTGAGTGTGTTTATACACATACACCATTTTCTGTATAATATATGAGTGTGTTTAGTAATTGTGTGATTTTAGCTATTTCTATCATATAATACTTTTAATTAAAAATGAATGTTTTAATTCCGCAATAAAATAACAAGCCATAGCATTTTTTAAAATAATAAAAATTAAGTCTCTCCATCACGAAAAAAACTAAGCACTCCACATTTTCTTAACACACATTACGAGCATAAGCACATTCATGTCGAAGTTATATGTGGGGATGAATTGGATATCCAACCACACAATGGGGGACGCAATGGAAATTTATGCACCGATCAGAGGCATCAACTTGCACAATGATTGACGACCATAATTTTTCAAATTAACAAAAATACAAAAACTTTTGTATAAGAAATTTATAAAAAAATTATAATCATTTCATCTATATAAGTTAAATGGATAGTGTGATTGGTTATTAATTAATTATTACAAGTATTAAAATATTTATTTCATGATATCTTTTATTGAAAATGTTTAAAACTATTATAAAATAGATATTATTACAATACTATGAACCAATACCATAGCATACTAATACCACATTATTAAAAAACAATATCTTATTTTAGATGGTACTTGTTTATATGACATTTTAAAAACATAACTAATTTTGATACGTATTTAATCTTTCATTTGTTAATACTATCAAGAATATTACATAGAGGTGAAATCACTACCATCCAATTAAACATAATTAAAGTAAACTTATAGAAAATATATTTCAAAATAAATAAAATCAACAGCTACAATGTAACATAGTCCTTCCTCTACCACTAATTAATCGATTAAGGTCATGCTTCTTTATGAGACTTGCATTTTCTAGTTATTCGAAAATGTATTTTGCAATCTATCTCCATATTCTACACTATGAAAGCCAACTTCATAGCTTTCATCTAATCTTATGTATTTCTCATAATGAAAGCCATCTTCCCATCAGGTCGTCCATTTATCCAATTGCACTAGGAGATGAAAAAATAGTTTTTATTATGGGTACAAAGTTTTTACTATGCATAATTGCTAGATTTAATGAATTATCCATTACGATGGTAATTGTGAACCTTAGTATTAGAGGTTAAACAACTAAGGTGGGGGGTTAAGGGGTTGAGAATATATGCAGAGGAGGGAGAAAGGGTGTGAGAAAAGTGGAGGATGTGTCGAGTGCAGATGTGTAGTGAACATTTTCATTGTACAACCTTTTTCCGCACAACATTTTTTTGCACTTTTTGCACAACCTTTCTCAGCATAGAAAAACCATAATAGTTTCATATTAAATTAATATTTCAAATCTACTTCTGCATATTTCCTCAACCCCCTCCCATTGCACTTATGTAAGACACATAGAAATTTCGTCAACTTTGGCATCATTGGGAAAAGCAATAGAAATATCAGGAATAAAATTGTCATAGCACTCACTGAATCACCATTCAAAAAATTGGCCTTTTCTGTCCATGTATCAAATCAGCATACTAAATTAACTTGACAAATTGACTCAACATAGTCCTTGCTTTCTAACAAAACTCTCTATACAAAATTTCTCTACACGCCCTTTGTCCCACACTTCCCACACACCCTTATTAGGGTAGCCAATTAAAACACACCATTATTAAAATAGCCAAAATGCAAGCATGTTGTCGGTATCATTTTTACATGTCAAACCATATACCAATAGATCCAAAGACTATTTGTAAACATTAATGTTTATTACGTAATATTTGTAACGATAACATGTAATGTACAAACTGTTAAAATAATTTAGTACCAAAGCATATAAAAATGAACAAGTGTGTCACGTAATAATTTAGTACTAAAGCATGTAAAAATGGACAAGTGTGTCACGTATGGAAAAAATGTTTCGAGACGAAACTATTTGCAAAAATGCAGGAACCTATAGTGACATATATTGACTATGGTGCATTTGAATGCTTAATAGCATTTACTATTTGTAAACAATTCAAAAGTATGTAGAAGTCTTTGCAGAGAATATGCAATTTTCGTTTGAGTGCTTAATAGTATTTACTATTTGTAAACAATTCAAAAGTATGTACATGTCTTTGCACTTAATATGTATCATAGAAAATTGAATTGATGTGCACATCTCTTTCATACTTCTATTCACATATATTTTACACGCAATCAAAGCTTCGTACGCGTCTTCACACTCCAAAAAAATCTGCTTTCTATTGAAATATGAATTTTTAACTAAAAGATTAGTTTATTCAATTTCCCAAACTTTACATGATATCTATCATAGAAAATTGAATTGATGTGCACATCTCTTTCATACTTCTATTCACATATATTTTACACGCAAACAAAGCTTCATCCGCATCTTCACACTCCAAAAAAAATCTGCTTTCTATTGAAATATGAATTTTTAACTAAAAGTTTAGTTTATTCAATTTCCCAGACTTTACAGGGCACCTTATTTCCCATGGTTCGAAATTGCCATTTGTCTAGAACATAGATTTCAAAAATATCTTAAAATATAATTATTATTTTTATTTTTTATTTTAAAAAAGTTTTATTTCTTCAAAACGTCTCTCAAGATTCCAAACAACATCATTGATGATTCCAAAGAGATGACGTCTCCTAACAATCAAATTTGAGGATATTCCTAAAATATGCCACATAAATTCAACACTCGTGGATCACATACCTCTACTAACAATCAGATTTGAGGATATTCTTAGAACGTGCAACATAAATTCAACACTCCTAGATCAGGAATACTTGAGCTCGTCCGTTTTGGGTGACATAATTAAATTGACTAAATTTCAAATATAACCTTTTTCAAAGCTGTTCTTATAGTTCGTGGCCAGGGTTTTAGGGATTCTTTTCTAAGTCGACTGTTCGCTGCCGTCGTTAAATAAATTCATTAAATTTTAAGTAAATTATTTTCCCAAAGATATCGACATGGTTATAGGGTTTCTTTTGTATTGTTGCGTTTGATTGTGAGTCGTTTTAGTATTACTATTACTATTTCGAATTATAAAATATCGAAATTAGAAATATTGTATTTCATATTAGTAGTCGTTATTATTTTAATGACGATTTGGGGGTTATGAATAAAAAATTATATAATTAAAAAAAATTATAGGTTTTTTAATTTATTTTTAAATTTAATATATTTTAAAATAGAAAAAAAAATTTGAATAATAGCAAAAATATTTTTACAAATAATTTTTATGAATTTTAAAGCAATGTGAAATTTGGGAAATTGAGAGATCCAAAGTTCACTTTCCAATTGTGATCTAGTTCATGGAAAGGAAGACAAGCTCACTAATGAGTTTCTTTGGGATATAAAAAAAGATGTTTTAATAAAATGCTAAAAATAATTGATTTTAGAAATTAATAAATATTTGTGTGCGTTATATATTTGTTTTAATAAATGGATGGTATTTTTTTGTTTTAGAAATTATGATTGACAATTTTTAAAGTATATTATTATTATTATCTAATTTTAAGGTCACATCAGACACCAAATTGGTGTATGAGACCCCCTTCTTTGTGGGGAAGTTATTTTTATTTTAAGAATGATATTTATATGTTTTAGAATTCTTAGTAATTTTCAAAATTATTTTTTCTCTAGTTTAATATTTTATTACAATATTTTCAACTCGGCAGGCCTTTTCCTCCACAACTAGGTTGAGCGCTTCAATCCCGACAAGGAAGACTTCAGTTGGGCTCCGATGTGGGCTCGTCTCTACTCCCTACCTCAAGACTACTCAGATGATCAAACCCTAAAATAGATTGGCAACACGCTTCGAGAATTCATCAAAATAGCATACAAAACAAGAATCAACAAGCATACAGCCTACGCAAGGATCTGCATCTACATGCACATAGCCAAATATCTTCCTGATGAGGTAAGTCTTCTACATGACGACTTTGAATGGATTCGAATTGTATATTATGAACATGTACCATTCAAATGCAGAAAATGCCACATGCATGGGGATCTATTCAAGGACTGCATGCTCAATCCAAGCTCCTCCATGAACAAGGACTCTACAGTAAAAGATTCAGAAGGATTCACAAAAGTTACCAGCAAAAGAAGACATACCAGTAAGTCAGACAATGCGCCCTCCACCAAAGCTCCCCCAACCAGAAACAACTTCTAAACTCTGGATAACCTGAACATGAAAACTTCTGTTATCTCGAGCACCTCAGATACGTATACGCAAGAAAATTCGCAACCACAAGAGCATTCGATGATCACGCAACCTAAGGATTTGCCCAAGAAAACTCAGACCCAGCCTCCTCCCACGACAAACTCAGGTAAAGGAAAATTCTTGGCCTCAGATACACCGATAGCAATGGAAGAGGAACCAGAAAGTATAGATTATGGAGATCTGGACATCCTAGGACTTGAATATGCATGCAAACGGAAAGAATATCAATCAATCCCCACTCAACAGATCCAACAACTGGAGGAAGTTCTCTCTAGAACCCAACCACTTCCCACTCTAGGCATTGAAGGGGGAACATTTCTCAACACCAAGCAGATTCTGAAAAAATCAAGGAAACGAGGAAGAAGAACAGAGCTGAAATGACTAGTCATCTTGGGAGAAGAACTAGTAGGATCTGCCAGATATCCAAAACTCACCAGATTCTACTCCATCATACCTCAGAGTTCTCAATGAAGCTCATCTCCCGGAACATAAGAGGGCTAAAAATTCCTTCTAAGCACCAATTAACTAAGAAGAGAATAACTAAATAAAATCCCATAATTTTCTTCCTGCAAGAAACTAAATGTCCTGGCACCACCCTGGAAAAAGTTTTTTTTTTTGCGCTTATCTGTTTAGGGATTTCTATTTTTCGGTGCTGATCTGTTTAGGGCTTTTCTGCTGTAGCGTTGACCAGAGTTGACCTTGGTCAACCCTTGGTCATTTGACCTCAATCTTCTGCAGCAATTCTGATTTTAGGATGTTATATATCTTGCAATTAAAATTGAGGAATTTTAGGTTGTTTGAATGAAGCCCTAGTTTGTTGCGTTGACTTTTCTGAAGCTGTCTGTGTTGAATTTTTTGCTTTGTCCATGGTTTGACTTGTGTTGACTTGTGATGAGCTATCTTTGAGGGTTGTGGGTGTGACACATGAAAGTGATGGCTGAACGAGAAAGACTTTGCTAGTTGAAGCATCTTGCTAACTGCCGTAATGCCACAATATCTCATATCTTTGCTAGACAAAAAGAATTGTAAATCTAATCTATATTTGGCTTGTCTTCTATTGATATATTATTTAATTCTATCGAAATTTTATATTCCATTTTATATTATTGCTATTTTGTATTGGGCATAAGAATGATTTAATTAAAAGTTGCATCAAGCATAGAATGTCACTGTTATCTAAATTTAGCATGGTATCAGAGCTGAGGTGAATAAAAAGTCCAAGAGTCTAAGCTGGTGTTAGAAGCTATCTCTGAAGGAATAAATCCTATCAAGGACAAATGGCCTCCTCAACATACAAGGTTTTCAAGGCTCATGATAAATTCACTAATAATGATGCTTATCATGCATGGAAGATGTTCTTGGATTTGGCACTAGAAAATCAAGATGTCATGGACTATGTACAGGGGAATATTAAAGAACCTCCATCAAATGTATTTGTTGCCACGAAGATGAAGTATAGAAAAGGGGAAATCAAAGAAAACATGATTATTCGAGATTCCATTCATAAGAACTTGGTTGCTTACATTTCTGAGCTGTGGACATCTAAGGAGAAGTATGATAAGTTGATGAGCATGTTCAGGGCTAGAAATTATAATCAAATCCTCTTCTTCAAGAATCAATTGAAGAATATCAAGAAGGGTAAGGATGAATCTATTCAATCCTATTTTATGAGGCTTTCTGAAATCAAGAATAACCTCCTAGCTATTGGGGAAGCCAAATCGGATCGAGAGATGGTTTGTATTGCACTTGGAGGTCTCCCACATGATTGGCATGTATTCAATACCACTATTCTCAATAATAATGTGATTCCTGATTTTTATGAAATATTGGAGAGATGCACTCAAGAGGAAACAAGAATGATGGAGTATGCCTCTAATGGTAATTGAAGTGACCCTACTACCTTCGCTTCTCATGCAAAGAAGAAGAATCATGGTGGCCCGAGAAATCAAAACCATGGTAAAGCAAGGCCCAAAGGAAGGAAGGGAAGATGTTACGCTTGTAAGAAGATTGGTCACTATGAAAGAGAGTGCCCTAATAGAAGGGACTATCCCATGGATGATAACAACAAAAACTCGAGAAGGAATGGCTGGAACAACAAGTTCCAAGGAAAAAGGAAGGCTCCCTTTGATCGTAATGGAAATGGGAAACCTTTCAAGAGGTCAAGAAATTCTAGGTACACTAAGTCTAATGTTAAGAGAGATGATTTTATAATTGTATCTTCCCTCTCTACTGCATCTCCACCCAACACCCTGGATGTCTGGTTAATTTATAATGGTGCTTCAAGGCACCTCACTAGTTATAAAGAAGCCCTTTCTGATTTGGTTGAGAAGGATACTAATCTGGAAATTATCCTTGGACATAATTCCACCTATCTTGTGAAAGGGACGACGACTGTGACCCTCCATTTATCTCAACGTCATGTGATCCGATTATAAGATGTGTTGTATGTACCTAATTTAAAGAAGAACCTTGTGTCCATTTCAACAATGGAAGACAAAGGGTTCAAGGTGGCATTCATTGATGGTAAGGTACTTATGTGGAAGAAGAACTTCAAGGAAGCTCTTTCTATTGGTTTTATAGTTGATACACTCTACTAGGTTGGAGGAAAACCATTGGGGGCTATGAAATGTGATACAACTCATCAAATAGAGTTATGGCACCGGAGGTTTGCACACCTTCATTACAAAGCCCTTCCCGAAGCAAGGAAGGTGGCAACAGGGATGCCCAAATTGAGAGATGATCATGAAGGTATATGTCAAGATTGTGCTGAAGGGAAGCATACAAGGGGACCATTCCCCTCAAGTGTCACAAAGACAACTGATATCTTGGAGTTGATACATTCTGACTTATCTGGTATGCTTCCTATGACATTCTTGGGAGGATGTTCCTACTACATGAATTTTACAGATGAATTCTCCCGCAAGACCTCGATATATTTTCTAAAGAAGAAGGAAAAAGCATTCAAATGGTTTCGTAACTTCAAGGCCTTGGTGTAAAATCAAATCGAGAAGAAAATCAAAGTTTTGAGGACAGACAATGGGACTGAGTATCAGTCAAATGAGTCTAATTAATTTTGGAGAGAAGTTGGTATTAAGAGGGAGACCACAACTGCATACTCTCTTGAGAAAAATGGTGTTGCTGAAAGAAAGAACATGACCATTGTGGAAGATGCCCGCACCATGCTATGTGACCAAGGTCTTCCGAAGTTTCTATGGCGAGGAGCTACAAACATTGTTGTTTCTGTTCAAAACAGATGCCTGCATTTTTCTATGGACTCCAAAACTCCCAAAGAAGTCTTCTATGGTAAGAAACATGATGTTTCTCATTTTAGATTTTTTGGTTGTCTTGTTTACTTTCATGTGCTGAAATTATATAGAAGCAAACTGGATGCTTCTGGAAAGAAGGGAATGTTTGTGGGATACAGTGAAACTTCGAAGGCATATCGAATCTATGTGTCTGGTTAAAGAGAATTGGAGATATTCCATGATGTCACCTTCGATGAAGATCCTACCCTCAAGAAAGTAAGAAATCATCCTAGCTCCAAGGAATACGAAGAAGATGACGAAGAAGGGAAGTTGGAAGAGCTGAAGGATGACCTGATGCTCGATTTTGAAGGACCTATGGATCCCATTGATCCACCTCCTTCAAATAGGAGAAGACCCTTATGGCTTAGGGATAATCTTGAATATGTCGAGAGATATATCTCCCCAAGGGGGACATTTCGTGAAAGAAATAAGTCGAAGAGATACCAAGGGTATCTAGCATCCATGAGTATGATAGTACAATCTAAGCCTGGAACATTTGAAGAAGTTGTAAATCATCAAGTTTGGATGGACGCTATGCATGAAAAATATGAGTCAATTATGAAGAATGATGTATGGGAAGTGGTCCCAAGACCAGAGGACACATCTGTTGTCACCTAAAAATGGCTCTATAAGGTCAATCATGGATCTGATGGAAGTGCTGAAAAGTACAGGGAAAGATTCATTGTCTGAGGCTTCTCTCAAAAAGAAGGCATAGATTATGATGATATGTTTGCACCTGTGGCCCACTATACCACCATATGATCTATTATTTCCCTTGCTTCTATGCAAGCATGGAATCTATAGCAGATGGATGTGAAGATCGCTTTTCTGCATGGATTTATAAAGGAGGAGGTGTATGTGGAGCAACCTTTGGGGTTCGAAGTCTGAGTTAGAGACACCCATGTATGCAGGTTGAAAAAATCCCTCTATGGGTTGAAGAAATCCCCTAGGGATTGGTACAAGTAGATATATAGCTACTTGATGAATCTGGGCTTCACTCAAAGTTATGCTGATCCAAACCTTTATTTTAAGGTTGATGGAGAAATGCCTCTCATTTTAGTTTTCTATGTGGATGATCTCTTCCTAATAGGTGTTGACCCTCTCATTCATCAATGTAAGAGGGAGCTAGCTTCTGAGTTTGAGATTAAATACCTAGGACTGATGCACTACTTCCTAGGCTTGGAGGTTTGGCAGAGGCTAGGCGAGATTTTCCTTTCTCAAGGAAAATATGTCGCGAAGCTACTTGAGAGATTTGGTATGGTGGACTGTATGTCCGTGTAGACACCGATGGAACTCAACTTTAAGAAGTTGACTAGAAACACTACTAGGCCCATGCTAGAAAATCCTATCGAGTATCGACAACTCATAGGGGCCTTGATGCTATCAGTGAACTCTCGTATAGAAGTATTTTTTGCACTGAACACTTCTAATCAACATGTGGTTGATCCTCATGAAATTCACTAGATTGGTTCCAAGAATATATTGAGATATCTTTGGGGCAAAATCAACCATGGGCTAAGATACACTATCGGGAGTTTGAGACTCCATGGATATACTGATGCCGATTAGGTTAGCAGTGTGGTGGATCGTAAGACCACATCTAGATGTTGCTTCACCTTGGGTTCTGCTTCGATATCTTGGATGAGCAGGAAGCAAAATTTAGTTGCTTTGAGCAAAGTTGAGGACGAATACATTGCAACTAGCCTATTGTGAAGCTTGTTGGTTGTGAAATATCTTCATTGAGTTGTTTGAGCATGTGATAGATACCACCGTTATCCTTTGTGATAACCAGAGAGGGATTCATATTTTTTATAATCCCATGTTCCACGATCGATCCAAGCATATTGATATTAGGAACTGCTTTTTCCGAGATATAGTACAACAAGGCACTATAAGGCTCGATCATATAGGAACTGATGAGAAGGTCGCAGATGTTCTCACGAAGCCCTTGGGGAAGGTCAAGTTCCTAACTTTCTGTGAGAAGCTTGGTATTGTGGAAAAACCCTATTATGAGGGTCCTCCTTGAGTTTTACTATGAGCTTTAGGAGCTCCAGATGGCTTGGGGATATCTTCTTAGAGCTATAAGCACATACGGGGCTAGGCTTGCCGAACCTTGTTGTGCTTCTACCCCACCATTATGATATTGAGTTGGTTCACCTCTCTCTGATATGTGCCCCACATGCATCATATCCATGGAGTTTCGAACTCATGGGAAGTATCTCCCATTTGGCCAATGAGGTGGGAAATGTGGATAGAGACCATAGCAAGACCGATGGACGCATCCGAGATTTTCGTACTCTCAATTTCTAGGATGGCATGTGTCTGGTACCTTGATCTGGGATCAAGTATGATGAGGTTTTATCCTCTAAAGTGACTTTGGGTCAGTAAACTAACTTCGGGTTAGTATGAGAATATTTTGAGTCTGAGAGAGGTTTTTACCTCTAAGCTCACTTCGGGTTAGCTATGTGTGATGTCTTTGTGACTCACCTTCTGTTATGAAATAAAGAGCTTGAAAAGAAATTTACAGTGATATGACACACAATGTTTGGTTTGGTACATGATGGATGGCACTTGTTGATAAATGGAGTCCTCCCTAGTTGAGAGGGAGTGTTAATTTTGGGCAATTTGGTCCAAACTACATGTTGCACTACTCATATGATGATGGTATTATTTTTGTTGGATTCCTATTTCATAGAGGTGCAAGATTGATCTAAAGATTATCTTGATTGGATGAGCAGAACATTGATTTTGAATTCATTTTCCACATGTACAGGGTCAGCCAAATTTATCCCACATGCCTAAGAGATGTGTCACACACCCTCATTGATGAATATAAATTGGAGATACTTGGAGGTCATTTTCTCATCATATCATCACACATTCTCTCATTGTGATATGATTGGTTCAATAGCATTTGGAGGCCTTCTTCCCTCACACGTGTGGAGCAAAGCTATTATTTTTTGCGATGATCTGTTTAGGGCTTTCTATTTTCTGCACTGATTTGTTTAGGGATTTTCTGCTATAGCGTTGACCATGGTCAACCCTTGGTCATTTGACCTCAATATTATGCAAAAATTTTGATTTTAGGAGGCCCTACAGCATGGCACTAAAATCGAGGAATTGCAGCATGTTTGATTGAAGCCCTAGTTTGTTGCATTGAATTTTCTGAAATTCTAGGTTGTTTGATCGAAGCCCTAGTTTGCTGCATTGACTTTTTTGAAGCTTCCTGCGTTGAATTTTCTATGTTGTCCCTAGTTTGACTTGCATTGAGTTGTGATGAGTTGTCTTTGGGGGTTGTGGGTGTGACACATGAAAGTGCTGGCTGACCGAGAGATACTTTGCTGATTGAAGTATCATGTTGACTGTCGTAACGCCACGATATCTAATATATTTGTTGGAAAAAAGGAATTGTAAATCTGATCTATATTTGACTTGTCTTCTATTGATCTATTATTTTGTTCTATAAACATTTTAATTTCAAGTTTATATGATTTCTATTTTGTATTGGGCCTAAGAAAGATTGAAGTAAAAGGTAAATAGTGAATATAACACCATTGTTATCTAAATTTAACAGTTTGGAGTGTCATGAAGATATCGAAGAAGAGCTTCTAGATTACTTCAAAGATATCCTAAAGGAGCCCAATAATCACCTAATGGAGGCCATTGCAAAAATAAATCAACATATACCAAAGATAATTATGGTAGATAATAACCATCTACTTCTCAAACCAACTACTATGCAAGAAATAGAAGTGGCAGTCTTTCAACTAAAGGAGGGTAAAGCCTCGAGGCTAGAGGGTTTCACTACTACTTTATTTCATTTTTTCTGGGAATTCCTCAAGCAGGAAGTATGGGAACTAGTAGAAGAATATATCAACACACATTGGGTCCTTCTATCTCTAAATGCAACCTTTCTCACCCTTATTTTGAAGGAGGATCAGGGAACGAGTCCAGGTAAATATAGACCTATCGCCCTATGCAATGTCATATATAATATCATTTCCAAAGTTATTGATAACCATCAGAAGCCACTCCTTCCTTTGCTCATTTCCCCAGAGAAAACTTGCTATGTTGAAGGTAGGCAGATCTTGGACGCATTATCCTCACCTGTGAAGTCATCCATTCCTTCAAAGCTCTAAAAAAATCTAGAATGTTGCTCAAGATTGACTTATCCAAAGCCTTTGAAAATATTAGTTATCCCTACATCAAATAGGTTCTTGTCGCATTTGGGTTCTGCCATAGATGGGTTCTATGGATCCTGATTTTTCTTACCTCCTCGTTCCTCTCTATCCTCATTAATGGGATCCCCTTTGCTACCTTCTCCCCATCCAGAGGCATCAGACAGGGAGACCCACTCTCTTCTTTCCTTTTTGTTGTCATGGTTGAAGGCCTCGGGCATCTCATCAATAATGTTGCCTAAAATAATGATCTAAAGGGTATTCTAATCCATAACCAACCTCCCATCTCCCATCAACAATTTGTGGATGACAACATGATCATGAGCCATCCTTCTATGTAGGAAGCTATAATTCTCAAATCTCTTCTAGATTGTTTCTTCGAAGCCTCTGGAACTACTATCAACTTTGAGAAATCTGAGATTTTCTTTTTCAACACGCCCATTCTCACTCAACAGAATATTGTTAGGATCCTTATATTCATGGTTGCCTCCATTCCCTCAAAATACCTTAGAGCCCCTCTCAGCACCTCTGCCATTAAGCACAACTCCTAGAAAGAATTGTTAGACACGTTGGAATCCATACTCTCTTCTTAAACATTCAAATCCCTAAACATTGTTGGCCGCCTTGTCCTCATTAATTATTTCTTATAGTCCTTGCACCTTTATCTTTTATTTGTCCTTGCAACTCCAAAATGGGTCCTCAAACATATTCACAACCTTTAATGGAACTTCTTATGGGGATGCAACAAGAATAATTGAAAACGTTCCTTGGTTAAATGGAAGGAAGTCTACTCTCTAAAGGCTCAAGGAGGCCTTGGAATAAGAGATCCAGAGTAAAGAAACATAACCATGGGTGAAAGAATATGGTGGAAATGGGTTTCGAATACTCATGAGCCATGGACTGAATTATGGACTGCAAAATATGCTGCTACTTGGACTAGAGAAAACTTAATAAGATTCTATCAAGAGACTAAAGGCTCCTTGATTTGGAATGATCTAGTCAATAAAAATACCTCATTCAATCTTAGAGCTTCTGGGAAATCAGGTCAGGTATGCAAGCCCGCTTATGGGAAGATTCTTGGCAGCAGATGCCATGTATTTCATCCATTTTTTAACATCCTCTTTGGAGAGCCAATCTGTAAGAGAGAGAGAAAAACAAGGTTCAAAACTTCTGGACTCAATAGGTCACTAATGGATTTCGAAAGTAGCTACCAACGAACAATTGGCAGGAAGACTAGCACAAGGAATAACACCTTGATATCAACATAGAACTAGAGAAATGAAAAATCAAAATGTAGGAAGGACCAGATATTCTACGATGAGGATACACACCATGTGGAATATTTTCAACCAAGGAGACCTGTCAGATACTCCAACACCTAGATCCTGGTCAAACAAATAATCTCTCGATGAAGATCTGGAATGAAAAACTCTGGCCCAAAGTATCCACCTTCTTATGGTTACTCAGCAAGAAAACAATTCTCAACCAGGGCAACATTCTGAAACGAGGCTTTGTTGGGCCATCATGATGCCCTCTTTTTCAAAATAACAGTGAGACAATTGACCACCTCTTGGATCTTTGCCCAATCTCGAGCATTTTCTAGAACAAGATAGAAACTCTATGTAGAAGAACTAATAGATCTCATGGAGATATAATCCAAAACTCTCCGCCAATGCCATGAGCTTCCATTTTCCATTAATATCCTCAATTGGTTATGGCAGCTCATCCCAGGGCTCCTAACTTGGACACTCTGGAAGGAACAGAACAGTCAAATCTTCAAGGACATCAAAGCTACTCAGGAAATTATTTGGGAAAAATTTGGTGGTTGTTTGAAGGAGAATCTGGCCCTCTCCCCATGAGAAAATGCAGACCTTCTATCATCTACAGTTGATCGCACAATCTATAACAATTGGGGCCTAAATATCACCGAATTTTCCATTTCACTCATGTAGCTAAAGGCTTCATCCACATCACAGGACAGATGGTCACCCCGCCCCCCCCCCCCAAATCAGCTTCATCAAGATCAACTTTGGTAGCGCCTCTAAAGGAAATCCTTGGGACATGGGATTTAGAGGCATATTCAGATACTGTAATGGTAACCCTCTACACATTTTATTTGGTGCTATGTGCTGGGACAAAAACAACTCAGCAAAGCTGGAAGGTCTCATCCAGGGCATAATCATAGCCATTGATCACATTTTATTTCGTTTGGAGGTGGAAGGGTACTCCCAGGTTATCATTCAAGCCGCCACTCATCTCATATCTCGGTCATCATCTACAAAACTCACCAAGAGCTGGAGATTGAATTTCTTCCTCTAGCAACTGGAACAGTGGCTTCAACAACACAAAGCCATAATATTTCTTCACATGAGAAGAAAATCCAATGTAGTCATAGATTTATTAGCTAAGAAAGGAGTTGAATTCAATCTCCCACTTTTCTCCTCCAGATTCCAGTCCATAACAGTGGAGACTCTGAGATCCAATTGCATTACACTCTTACACAAGGATAGTGAGCTTGAATCTGGGTGAAACCTTGTGTGAGCCCTCCAGTGCTCATGCTGCACGCGTGGCTCCTCCTACCACATCAACACATGATGTCCCACAATCTGAACGCTGCCATGACTAGCTGCCAACTCCTCTCTAGACCAAGTGGAAATTTAATGCTGCCATCAAATAAATCTATGGTCATCCTCTAGCTGCATCCAGACCTCCGTGCCATCACCTAAGGCAGTTAATACCTTCATTCACCTAAACCCGGGCTCTTTGCTTGATGATCATGCTCTTAGATCCTCCATTGATCTCTCCATCAAGCATAATCCTCTCACGCTATGCCTACACTTTGTATTTCATCCCAGCCACCTTATCTTTCACTCTTAGCATTATGCACCCGTTGCGTCTCTACCCTCACCTCACTTCCAAGCTTAATAACAGCTCCATAGCCCCTCGATAGTGTTAGAAGGTACGTTGTGGCAACGCCAAAGGAGCTCTCGAGGCCTGCCTACATCATGATATTACACACACGCACTTTGACTGTGCTCTTGAGCCCTCTTCTGCCTCCATTTCTTAGCTTGAAGCCTCTCCTTCTGCTCCCCTAGGTGTGGAAGCCTCCCTCATCTCCAGCTCTGAACCCCCCATGCCTAGTCCACCCAAAGTCAAGCACAGATATCACAAGTTGAATATAACTCGCTCTCTGTCGCCTCCACCATAGAAGCTTGTGCACTTGCCTATTAAAACCTCCTCCATGCACACACCAAACCTTTGGAATCTATCATTCGATGGAGTGTGGAGTGGGGAAAATAATTACAAAGTTCCAAACAGGGTTCCACACACCATCACAATGGAAGAGGAAGAAATAAAGTGCATCTATGGATGGCTAGTGATAGAAGAAGACCCAGAAGAACCTGAAGCAAACCAAAATGAAGACGCCAACAAGACTTGGTGGTTTTGCCTCATGCTCTATGGTTATCTTCTAGAAATTTATGACAAATTTAATTTCTCTAGTTTTCAATAGCACTTTTTAAAGGCTAGCTATCGCGAATTTCTCTAGATTGTTAATTAGTTGGTTTCCCTGTCATGGACAACCCGTTTTTTCCCATTTTTAAGACATTTACGAGCAAGAATAGGCTAAATTCCTAAGCTTTGACTCTGCACTATACTATATTTTACTTATTTAATAGAACTTAGACCAACTTAAAAAAAAAATATTATTACAACACAATTAAATTTGATAATCTAGTTTTTAATTAAAAATATGTATAATTTAAATTTAATATAATAATCATTCCAACGGAGTGCATGAACATTATGATTTACAATTCAATCACCATATTAATATTAATACTTATTTCTTATTTCAAATCAATCAATTAAATATTAATATTAATACTTATTACTTATTTCAAGTCAATCAATTAAATATTAATATTAATACTTATTACTTATTTCAAGTCAATCAATTAAATAGCCAGTTTTAATAATAATATGAAAATTTTAATATATTCATAATAAAATATATATTATAAAAAAGAAAAATTATTCAATTTTTCTATAACATTTTTTAACATTTTTTCTTCAAATACTTCATATTTTAATTTTTTTATTATTTTTTTATGAGATGTTTTTATATTTAATTTTAAAAAATAATGTTTTAATTTCACAATAAAATAATAAATCATATCACTTTTTAAAATAATTTTTATTTAAGAAAAATAAAAATAAAAGTTATTTTAGATAATAATAAAAAATCTATCCATCAAAGAAATTTCTCTCTCTCTCTCTCTCTATATATATAATAAGTGTATGAACATGGTAACTCAATCCTTTTTTGGTCAATTAAATATTTTTCATTAATGTTTCAAAACAGTATAAAATATATCTTTGGATGACTCTTTTGTCCTAGCCTCACCCCAACAAGATTTTTTGGCTAGGAGAAAAAGATTGATACAACTAAAAACATGCCAAAATCCATAAGATTTCAAAAGACCACAATTATTGAGGTTCCAAAAAATAAAAAAGATACTAACAAAATTCGCAAAAATTACAAATTACTAGGATAAATTGTAACATGATCAACTTCAAGATTACTAGGAGGGCTAGGTTTCCCATGAGCATGATACTCAAGGCATTCTAATCGGGCCTCTGAACTGTCTAGTCGTACGTGGAGGTGACATTGATTATGCCAGAGAGATGTTAGATGATCGAGCTAGTCCCATTGGGCCTGTTGAATGTCAGCCATAAGGCCCATTGATTCAACCTAATGCTCTTGCATTTACCTATTCATGTCTACCACAAGACAAGTAATATGATTGACTTGTTGTGCAATGAACTCCTATGTAAGGGGATCGACCATGGACATAGAGGTTGGAAAAACCTCCTAAGAAATTTCACCAACTGATACTGCCTCCTCGCCATCTTAATCCTTAGCTCTCCTTGTAGAACAACCATGCCCTGTTAAGACTCCCTAGATAGCCCTTTCCCGTTGCACTCGCATAAGAAAAATATTCCATTGTGGTCTCAAAGCACTAGACTGAACGACGTCCAATAATATAGAGCACCAAGGCAACTACACAACCCAGACCATTCACCAAAATAGGCATTGAATGGGCTTGCACTACCCCCACTAGAGAAGCAACCAAGAAAAAACAAGGAGCAGCTGAAAAATTCAGAGGTCCGAAAGGATCACGATGACCCCTAAATTCCAAATCACCTTTAACAGAGAAGAAAATATATCACCAACCTCGAATCGACCTCTTAGAGACGACACACTAACCACCTCAACATGTACCACAGAGAAATAACAGAAAGAATTGAGGCTCAACGCCAAAATGTTGGCTTCCAAAACTGATAATCCAACAGAGCCTCACTAGTGACCTAAACGAAATATAGATCGACCCATAACTCCTCAGCACCAACAAACAAATGCTCAAAACTAATAACTAGGCAATAGAAGAACAAGAGGTATACTAAAGCCATTGTTGCGAGGACCCCAACATTAGACCCCTTCCAACTACAAATACAAAGTAAAGGTAAATAAATACTTACCCCAAAAACCAGAAGAGAAATTATCTTTACTAAAAAATTCTATACAAGACCAAAACCACCTAGGAAAAGGTACACCAATTACCAATAAATTTTCCAATATCTCGTGCTACAGCAAGTCTAGTGCCCCAAATAGTGATTTATACAAAATCCCCAAAACCAACACATAAGTGAAGCTCCACCGCATAGACACAAACCTTGCAATGTTTATGTATTATTCCAGAGTACACAAGAGTCCATCTTATGCACTCGTATCAAATTCCTTATGACTACCAACAACGACCATTAGTCAGACTAAGCATCACAAAGTTCCCCTTTGTCAAACTATAATGTATTTACCATATTCACTAAAAACTCCACACCACACATGTCACATTTCCCAACACCTGTCTCATCATTATAACAATACTTTGTGACTCCCTTTAGAGAATATTGCAACTCAATCTTAATATGTAATATTGATACCAATTTAAATTTAGTAAATATATACATACAAATTAATTTCAATATAATAATCAGCACGAAATATAATACAGTTCATGTTGCAATATATTCTTTTAGAGTTAGTAAAAATTGATTTACATCAGCATTACAATTCAATCACAATATCAACAATCACAATATCAATATTAATATTTATTTAAAGTACAACATGATTAGATAGCAGATTTTAATAATAATAAATTATAAATTTCTTAATAAATAATTGTAAAAAATAATATAATGTTTTACTTATAGAAATACTTGAATTGGTAAAGGTTTCATTTTACCCTTGAACTGCATAATAAAAACTATTATATATTACTTTGGATATAAATACTCACACGGATATGAGACAATTATAAATTACTTTGGATATAAATAGTCACCCGAATATGACACAATTCCTTATGGATATAAATTGAATTAAATTAAATCTAAATCTAAATCTAGTATAAAAACCTTATATTATACTTTTCATAAAAAAAATTATTGTTTTAATTCCGCAATAAAATAAATAATCACACCATGGATATGGATATCATACGATATCTTATTGGTAGCAAATTTAGTCATATCTATCATATATCTATGATATATCGAGTTTGGAGGTTGATCCAGGATTTTATCGGCAAACAGGAGCAATTCAAGCTTAGGGACAGGTAATTATAACATATTGGGTCGAAATTTTTGTCTTATTAGGTTTAGCTTCCATAATTGTTCGTTATCCAGAAAATGTTCCTCCGAGTTATCAAAATTTTATCAAACATATTCTTGAACAATTTTATAACTTGACAAGAACTTGGAGATTTGGGGTAGACATGTGGTACATGCATGCTATGCATGCTTTTTATTGGAACTATGTTTTTATTTATGCTTATTCCTAACTAGTCAGGTGCTCACTCTTTTTCTTTGGGGAAATCTAAAATTATAGCATGAGCCGTTAGTAACACCTCTAAATAATATTAATACTATGGTTGCACTAGATTCACTTAATTCATTATGATATGTCTATGTAAGTTTTGAAAAGTAGGGGTTAGGATATGTCGATACAAGTTTTGAAAAGCAAGGGTTAAGATATTTTCGATAAACATATTAAATTTATCTTAATAGGTTTACCCAACAATATTATAGAGGATTTTAAAGAACATTTACCTTTTAGTTTTGAACATTTTGGAAATATATTGGCTAACAAATTGGTGGCATTCTTTCTTATTTATACAATATCATTAGTTTTTCCTATATTTTGATGCCATTAGGATTATTTATGGGCAATGTTTAATCTCTGATCTTTGATTTTTGTAATTGTATTTATAAATTATATATGTGAATCCATGAATTTTCATCATTAAATCACTATATGATCAAACAAAATATCTTTCAACTGTCATATGAGGTCATAACTTGATAGGTATAGTAGAAGCAAATCAAAATTCTTAGTAACAAAATTTTTGTAACAAAATTTAAGTTTAGTTAAAAACTGAATTTTACTATTAGATCTTCAAATAGAGTGGATCAAGTTGGTCCACCTCTATAGAGATATGTGTGATAAAATATGATGTTTTTTAATAAAAGTTGGTTGAGTAAAGAATGTACCATAATGTAAAATGATGAAAATTTTATTCCCAAAAAGAAAAAGATTTTTTTTAATACTTTTACTTTGTATATAGTTCATTTCATATGTTAATTTATTTATATTGATTATAATCTTTGTAGATTATATTGATTAATATACCATTTATAGATATGAGCACTTATAAACTCTTATTTAATCTATTCTCTCCACGATACAAATCCATATGTCTAATAAAATGAAATCGATATTGTAAATATTTGTAAAGACTAAATATTAGCACAATGGAATATTTCCAAAGCGGATAATATGTTTCCCTATTCATCATATTATCACTTTGATGTCATCATCAAATATTGTTGATTCACGGTTGTTTGGAAGAAATTCTATAATTCTAAACACTGAATAAATAAAATTATCGTATTATTAACTACTTCTAAATGTTCGTACGTGAATACCTTAATTTTGACTACTACTCTTGCTCATAGATTATCTATAGGGATTTCTTCTATTAAATGTGGGGTATTGATGTGGGCTAAGTTGTAAAAGGTATTGCAAGACAATTAAAAATGGAAAGTAAACTACAAGTATGTTTAGCTTTTATGGAATATCTAACTTATTATGGACTAGTTGTGGCTTAATTGTGGCCTTAGCGGTTCTATTAGTGAATATCTTTATTATTGCATTAGTGTTTCATCAAAAAATTTCATGTTTAGCTATGGGAGGGGCTAAATGGAGTAGTTATTAATGCGCTATTTGCATAGTTATTATAAACATGGGAAATCCATAAAATCGTGGCAAAGAAGACGAGGCATTTAATCATCAATAGCGAAACCACATTGGTAGGTCACAACAAACCCCTGCTCCATTGCTGTAGAGAAGCGGACTGAAAAATCCACATAATCGCAAGACCCTGCACTTGCACCCTGTTCAAATAGTGTGGCGCTATTTCCCACATGAAACGGCTACGGAGGGAAGTTTCACTTGCACATTGTTCAAATCGTGTGGCGATATTTCCCACTGCCAACTGCTCCCGAGGGAAGTTGCTACGAAGGAGCGATAATGACAGCGTTCTGAAACAAAATTGCAAATTGCCATCTGCCGGGTTGAAGCCCGATAAAATTCATAAACTTCCACATACGTTGGTCATCGAGTACAAGCTCCCTTTCTTCTAAGTGCACCGAAGGGAACATGGTTGTCGAGAAGGCTCCGAGCCTTTCATTTCACATAAAATAGAACCATTTAGAAATTCCATTTCTCCTGCACCCTTACAAACCTTAAAAGAATTGAAATGATTTTCCTTCTCAGAGACGGAGAGTGCAATGGTCAACGTGTGGGCGCGCTTTTCTCTTTTAATAAGAAAATCGACCCACGCCTGCAAATTTATATTCGAGCCTGGCTGGTATGATAATCTTCTCTGAATTCTTCTATTGTGGAACACCAGGCAGTTTGGAAGACAGTGACGTGCCTTCTGTTGAAATATGGATTATTCACTAAAAGTTAAGTACACTCAATTTCCCAAACTGTATATGGCGGCTAGTTTCCCATGGTTCGTGGTCGCCAATGGTAGGCCGTCTCTCAGCCATAGATTTGGGTGAAGAATATATCAAAATCTGATCATTATTAAATATGTAATTAAATATGTCAAAGAATTGATTATTATTATTTCAATTATAATGACTTTCTCCATAATAAATTTCTCATTATTATTTATAATATTAATTTATATATAAATAAATTTTATTTAGCAAAATGGTTCATTACTTTTAATAAATTGAAAAAATTAGATTGGTGCCAAGTGGTTGGTTCACCAATTTCCTAAAAATTTGAGATTATTGCAATTCTAATTAGTTCTTCCATAATAAATTCTTCATTACTATTTATAACATTCATTTATATATAAGAAAATTTTATCCAACTTAATGGTCCATTTTACAATAAGAAATGTGATTCAATTTTTTTTTCTCAAGTTAAAGTGTAACTAAGTAAAACAGGTTTCCCATACCCGGCAAAAACTCCATGAAATGTTGCCGTGAGGGCCATCCCAACCAAGTATGCAAACCAAGCTCAAAGAAAAATATTAAATCCTAACAATTCATAGAGAAAGTTGACCCATAACTTTGTTATACATTATTAATGAGATAAATGTGTGCATTGTTAACGCATTCTTCATGTTCCAATAATTGTTTGTTACAATAATTATTTTTTTTATATTTAACTAAAACAAATGCACAGCCAAATCACCAGAGAAACGTGAGACAAAGCTCACACAAATCAATGAATTCAATTGCTCAATTACATCACACTTATATAGGAAATTGCACTCACCTAATCTTCCTGAAGAAGAGGAAACAAACATAAATACGTGCAACCAATTTCTAAATAAACACTCTCGTTCAACCACTCAAAACTAAATCTATTTCTGCAATTATTCTCACATCCTCCCTTAATGGAGAAATGGATTTTCTACGATACCTAATTGACTTCTAAAAACTTCAAATTTGATTTTACCAAGTGGCTTAGTAAATATATCAGCCATATTATCCTTGGTATTACAAAATATTAATTCAATTTCATTTGACTCAATTTTCTCACGTACAAAGTGGTACTGTAACTCAACGTGTTTTGTTCTGGCGTGGTATGTTGGATTATGTGATAATTTGATAGCACTATGATTATCACAATTGATACTTGTTGAGCCACTTTGTGCCTCTTCAAGATCTGCAAGAATTCTCCGCAACCAAATAGCTTCACAGGTGGCATTGGTCAAAGCTTTGTACTCTGATTCTGTTGATGATAAAGAAACAGTTGGCTGTTTCTTACTACTCCAAGATACGACCCCTGATCCAATATGAAATGCATAGCCATAGGTAGATCGTCTGTCATCTGGATTTCCTGCCCAATCTGAATCAGAAAAACCTGTCAGTGCAACATCAGATTCATCAGTATACATAATACCTAAATTCACTGTTCCCTTTAAGTATCAGAGAACTTTCTTTGCAGCATTCCAGTGATTTCCTGAAGGCTTAGCCATGAATTGACTAAGGATACTGACTGAGTATGCAATGTCTGGTCTGGTAGTGGTGAGATAGTTCAAACTTCCCACTAACTTACGATATAATGTTCCATCTTCCTCTTTAGTTCCATCTTCTTTGTACAACTTTGCATTCTGTTCTAAGGGAGTTGACATAGCTTTGCAATCACTCATATTGAAATTTTTAAGAATTTCCTTTGTATATTTGCTTTGAGTGATCAAAGTTTTACCAGGCTCTCTCCATACCTCAATTCCTAAACAGTAATGCAATTCACCCAAATCTTTCATTTCAAATTCCTGCGACAACTGAACTTTAATTTCTTCAATTAACTTGTGAGCACTGCCTGTGATAATGAGATCATCCACATACAAAGATATTAAGGCAACATTTCCTTTTCCATCTTTCTTAACATACAAGTTAGGATCATTTTTGCTTTTCACAAATCCATTCTGAAGAAAGAAGGTATCAATCTTTACATACCATGATCTCGGTGCCGGTTTCAAACCATACAATGCCTTTCTTAACCTGCAAACCAGATGCTCCTGTCCCTGTTTGACAAACCCTTCAGGTTGAACCAAATAAACTTCTTCCTTTAAATCACAATTTAGAAAAGCAGATTTGACATCCAATTGATGTATATTCCAATTATGTTTTGTGGCTAAGGCAATCAGTAATCTAATTGTATTCAACTTAGCTACTGGTGAAAAAGTATCTTCATAATCAATTCCCTCCTGTTGAGCATATCCTTTTGCAACTAATCTTGCCTTAAATTTATCAATGCTACCATCTGCTTTAAATTTCGATTTGTACAACCATTTGCTTCCAATCGGAACTTTATTTTCAGGAAGTTCCACTAATTCCCATGTTTGATTTTTCATAAGAGAAGCATACTCATCATTCATAGCATTTATCCATTGTTCATGTTGTTTAGCTTGCTCATAATCAATTGGTTCTACAACATTCATTATATTAGTCATTAAGGCATAATCTCTATACCTTGCAGGAAGCTGAGTTTGTCAAGTTGACCTTCTTGGTGCTTCAATGCCTGTTGGAGTTCCATCCATGATTCTTCGGCTTTGAGGTGAATCACCCTCTCGTGATGACTCGTTGCTGCTGGATGTGCTCATACTGTTCTCATCCTGATCTTGTACCTGTACCTGTACCTGTTCCTGCTCCTGCTTAATCAAAGTATCAAGTTTGACGTGAGCATCATTAGATATATGCCATGCATCATTCTTTATATCACTTTTATCAGCCTGCTCATGAAACAGCACATCACGACTTGCAAATAGTTTATGGGAACTTGGATCAAACAATTTATAGGCTTTCTGATCCGCACAATACCCAATAAAAACACACTTGATTGACTTGGCATCAAGTTTTCTTCTGTTAGCCTTAGGAATATGTGCAAAGGCAGTACATCCAAAGACTCTTAAATGATTCACATCAGGTTTATAACCATGAAGAACCTCAAAAGGAGTTTGAAAAACTAATTTCTTTGTGGGACATCGATTCTTCAAATAAACAGCAGTGTTAATGGCTTCTGCCAAAAAACCATTAGAGATGTTCTTACCTTGAAGCATACTACGAGCAGATTCCACCAAGGTTCCATTCCATCGCTCAGCAACACCATTTTGCTGAGGGGTATGTGGTACTGTGAACTGTTGTTGAATCCCATTAGATTTACAATAGCTGTTAAATGCATTTGACTTATATTCACCCCCTTGATCAGATCTAAGTATTTTAATGTACTTGCCTATTTGTTTTTCAACCATAGTTAGAAACTCTTTAAAATACTCAAATATATCACTCTTCCTTCGAATGAAATAGACCCAGGTATACCTAGATCTATCATCAATAAAAATAACAAAGTATGAAGCACCACCAAGAGACCTAGTTTGCATAGGTCCACATACATCAGTGTGAATTAATTCAAGTATATCATACTGTCGTTTCTCGGTATGAACATGAAACTCTTCTCTATGCTGCTTACCAAGTGCATAAGCTTCACATGGTAAATGTTCACACTTCATAACAGGAAGACCTTCAACCATTGATTTCCTTTGCAACAACGATAAATCATTGTAATTTAGGTGCCCATACCTGTGATGCCATAATTCTGTTGTCGATGTCTCTTTGGATGTCAATGCAACATGACGCTTCACTGTCACATCCAATCTATATAATCCTCCAACCCTGGTACCTGTAGAAACAACCCTGTAGTGGTCCTGAACATCTTTCACAATACACCCTAATTTACCAAATTCAACTTTTAAATGATTATCAGTGATAGTGGAAACAGATATCAAATTCTTTTTGAGAGCAGGTACATACATCACATTATGAATCTGTCGCATTTTTCCATTAGGTAAGTACACATTTATTATGCCATAGCCTTGAACTTTAAGTGACCTGTCATCTCCTAGGTAAATGTGTGTGCCATCAGATTTCTCATAATATTTATCATACCATTCTTTATTACAAGTCATATGTGCTGATGCAGCAGAATCTATGAACCAAGCATTCTCATCATCAGTTTCAGCAGATAATGCAGCATCAGAAATAAACAACTTAAGACTTTTAAATCCATCAGTCATTGAGGTGTCTCTGTTTATGAAATTTCCATTATGCCTTCTATGTCTTTGATTTGATTCATTATTCTTTCTTCTATAGCAATCTTTAGCTAGATGTCCAGGTTTTCCACAATAATCACATTCAATGTTCCTCTTAACATAAGAATCAGGAAGCGTCATACCTTTCTGTTTTTCTTGAAACCGGCCTCTGTTCCTGTCCCATGGTCTCCCTCGGAATGGTCTTTTGCCTCTTGCAGTCAAAGCCAAATCAGAACCATTTGACTCCAGTTCAAAATTCTTCATTCGCTCTTCTTCTTGAAGAATAATTCCAGCCAATTCTTCAAATGTACGAGGTGTCGGTCTAGCTGAGAGTGCTAAAATAAAGACTTTATAGTCTGGGACTAACCCCTTCAAAGCAACAGTTACCAAGTCTGTACTAGACACTTTTTCACCAATATCACCAAGCTTATCACTCAAGTCTTTAATTCGGGAAACAAAGTTGCTAATGCTTTCATTGGCTTCCATTTTGATAGATGGCAGCTTTGTTTTTAAAAATAAAATACGGTTTGCATTAGTAGTTTCATACAAACCTTTGAGAGTGTCCCATGTCACCTTGGAAGTTTCACAGTCCCGAATGTGAGGAATAATATTGTCCTTCACTGACATGCGTAGCAGCACCTTTGCTTTCATTTCACGCTTATCCCAATCTTGAGTGGCAGCAGGAGGTGTAGGCTTGGGCTCGTCACCTTTGACAATTGTCCAGAGATTGTATGCCTCCAGTACTGTGATCAGCTTAAATTTCCAATTTACATAATTTTCTCCATCAAGTTTTGTAGATTCATTTAAATATGAATCAACAAGAGGATTTGCCATTGTTGTGAGCAGTAATGACGAAATTCAAAGATCTAAATATTCAAAGGATATAAATTGCAGTTTCTATTGAATGCAATGATGCACACTTGAATCCTCAAAGTGTCAATGACGTCCTAAAAAAAATATATTGCGCCCATTGTTTGGTTTGATTTTTTTTCAATAAAAAAGAATTCAAAAAAAACTTGCTCCCTTTTAAAAAAGAAATGACAAGAACAAACATAAATCTGTTCAATGCACAAGCAAACCGATTCAAAAACCGCTGCCACACTTCGGCTTAATCAACGGGATTTTCAGATGGGAAACAGATCCACACTTCGGCTCTTGCTGGACAGGCGTAGACAGCACTGGCAATTATGATCCACACTTCGGCTCTTGTTGGACAGGCGTAGACAGCACTGGCAATTAATAAGATGCGCAACCACAATACTGAACGTGTTGAGCGTTGAACGGACCCACACACACAGGTTACCAAGCAAATTACAGCAGAAATCCAAAAAACCTTTTCAACAAACCGTACCAAATTAAAACAAATTCAGAAATTAAATCAAATGTGGCAGAAATCGGGAAGCCACGCAGAAATTGAGAAGCCACGCACAGGTCCCTCGCGTTGGCAGAGATGGCCGTGACGAACTCCACGCCCTTTCAATCTACACGCTCTAGCTCAAACAGCTAGCTTTGAGCTGTAATCACCTCAAACACCATGCGTTGGCAGACAGGAGGTTTAATTACTGAACTTGCTGCTTCACGCCGTTTGCTCACGATGAGTGTTACAGTGTCCAGCGCACATGACTTGAATTAAATTAAACACACACAACGAACTGCAATATGACAAAATATCCGACTGCAACACGGTGAACAAGATCTGATGGGTTTCGAAAGCAGAACTCTCACTCCAATACCCAAACACTTTCTCTGATACCAAACTAAAATAAATGCACAGCCAAATCACCAGAGAAACGTGAGACAAAGCTCACACAAATCAATGAATTCAATTGCTCAATTACATCACACTTATATAGGAAATTGCACTCACCTAATCTTCCTGAAGAATAGGAAACAAACCTAAATACGTGCAACCAATTTCTAAATAAACACTCTCGTTCAACCACTCAAAACTAAATCTATTTCTGCAATTATTCTCACATATTTATGAAGTTTTTAGATATATCAACCAAATTAATATTTTTAATATAATTATACTAATATTTATTTAAACTCACATTAATTTAGAATATATAAATGATTAACACTATCATTAGATAACCATATTAATATTAATACTTATTCAAATTTTAATAATAAAATATATAATTTTAAGAAAATAATACTATTTATATAATTTTTTTTTTAAATACTTTATATTTTAAAATTTTAATTTAAAAAAAATAAAAATTAATACTTCTAAGAAATTTTATTGTTAATAATTTTCATGTAATCTCTGTATAAAGATGCTTTTCTTTATCACAACAAATATAATAACAATTATGTACGTAAATATTGTAACTCAATCTCTTTCTCTCACATATATATATATATATATATATATATATATAAAGATACTTCTCTTTATCACAACAAATATAATAACAATTATGTGCATAAATATTATAACTTAGTCTCATATATATATATATATATATATATATATATATATATATATATAATTTAATAATTAGCACAATAGAATTGCATGAATAATAATACAATTCATTCTTTGTATATCTTTTTAAACTCATTAAAAATTAATGTAAATGAAATTTACAATTCAATCACAATGTTAATGTTAATATTAATACTGGTTTAAAGTCAACCATGATTAGACCACAGATTTTAATAATTATAATAATGGTGTAAAATTATAATTTTTTTAATAATAAAATATATAATTATAAAAAATAATATAATGTTTTTATAAGAAAAATTAAATTTTTTCAAATATTTTATATTTTGAAATTTTTATTTAAAAAAATATTTAAAACATAATATTTTAAATTAATATAGAAATTTTAGCATATGAGAGTAGCTCTATTGTTGCCTAAATTTACTGCATGTTAAATTGAATTAAAATTAAAAACTAATATAACTAATTTAAATTATACTTCTAATAAAAAAATTAAATGTTTTAATTCCGCGATAAAATAATAAGTGATACCATTTTTTTAAATAATAAAAATGAAGTCTCTCCATCACGAAACGAACTTAAGGAAATACGATGCAAGAAGCAGTGCACATTTTCTTTGCACGCATTACGAGTCTAAAAACATTCATGACATTCATGTCGTAGTTATATGTCAGGATGAGTTGGTTATCACAGGCAATGGAAAATTATGCGCCAATCACAGCCATCAACTTGCATCCTAATTGACAACAAGAATTTTTCAAATTAACAAAAATAGAAAACACTTTTGCACTAGAAACAATTAATAAGCCCTCGTTTGAGTTATCACCGCTTTGATCAAAGCAGTTCATCGTGTTACTCACCCACTGGCCAACTTGGCGAGTGCATACGCCAAATATTGAACATGCCGCTTATAAAAATCATGGAATAATTCTATATGCCATATGCCTTCACTTTACATCGATATTCTCTTAAAGAAAGTCAGAGAATACAAATATACTTCTCCATGAAAGAAATATTGTACATCTTCCATATTGAATTGTTCACCGGATGAATATACTCATGATTTTTTGGATACAATAATTGTAAAAATTTCAACTCTTTCTGCACTCAAGTGTGTTTTTTTTTTTTTTTTATTAACGCCTTTGGTGCTAAGCCGTGCTTCATGTGTGTTTGATGATTTCTTTAGATGGATCTGTATATATTTATAAAAATATTTATTTCATGATATTTTCTATTAACAATACTTAAAATTATTATAAAAGTAGATATTATTACAATATTATGGATTAAGACCATAGCATATCAATATTACATGATAAAAAAAAACAATATCTCATTTTAGATAGTATTTGTTTATACGGCATTTTAAAGACATAACTAATTTTGAAAGACATTCCATTTTATATTTGTTAATACTATCAAAAATATTATACAGAGATTAAATTGCTACCATCCAAGTAATAATTATTAATAACTAAAAAAAAATTTAAAAACTTTATTTCAAAATAAATAAAATCAATAATTACAATATAATTGATTAAAGTCATACTTCTTTGTGCGGGGCCTACATTTTCTCATTATTTGAAAATGTTTTCCACAATCTATCGTTATTTCTGTGTTCATATCTAACAATGAAGGCCAACTTCATAGCTTCCATTGGCCCCTTTGTATTTGGCATAATGAAAGCCATCTTCCTATAGGTTCTTCCATTTATCCATTTGCACTAAGAGATGCCAAGACAACTTTTACTATGGTTAAAAAATTTTACTATGCATATTTTCCTGATCTCATGAATTATCCATTGTAATGGTGATTATGAATCTTATTATTAGATCCATTGCCATGGTGATTATGAATCTTATTATTAGAGGCTAAAAAACTAAGTTGGGGGTTGGGGGGTTGAGCATATATGAGAAGGCAGGGGAAAGGGTGTCTGAAAAGTGCAGGATGCTTAGAGTGTAAATGGGTAGTAAAAATTTTCATTGTGGAGAGTGCATAGGTGGAGTAAAAAATATTACTGTGCGAAATGATTCTTTGTGCTTTCTTATCTCCACGCATACTCCTTTGCACATAAATCTAGGCACACCCTTTAGTTCACAATTCCTCCAGAACCTTTCTCCACATAGATAAACCATAGAAGTTTCATATTAAATTAATATTTCAAATCTACTTCTGCTTATTTCTTCAACCCCGCGCCCTCCTATGTGAGAAATCTAGAAGTCTCATCAGCCTTGGCATTATTGGGTAGAGCAATAAAAATATGAGGAATAAAATTGTCATAGCACTCACTGAATCACGACTCACAAAGTTATCATTTTTTGGTGCATGTCTCAAAACTGCATACTAAATTAGCTTTATGCACACTCTAGAGGAAAAAATATTTACTCAATATAGTCCCTACTCCTTAATAGCCACCCTTGCACTCAATTTGTTTGCACATATTTTTTGTTGCACTTCCCACATGGCCTATGTCCTTCCTCCACATATCACAAAATTGGTCTTTTTTGTTGATGTCTCGACTCTGCAAATTAAATTAGCCTTATAAGAATGCAAAGGAAGAAAAAATGACTCAATATAGTCCTTGCTCTTTAACAAAACTCTCTACACACCCTTTGTCACACACTTCCCACACAACCTTATTAGAGTAGCCAATTAACACACACCATTATTAGAGTAGCCGAAAGAAAACATGTTGTCCATATAATTTTTATACATCAAACCATATACTAATAGAACCAAGAATTACTAGTAAACATTAACATCCAAACTATTGAAAAAATTTAGTACCAAAACATGCAAAAATAGGCAAGTGTGCAAGGTATCCATATATGGAAAAATTGTTTTCAAACTAAACTGTTTGCAAAAATGCAGGAACCTAACAATGGTGCAAACGACTTCACACTTGGAATTGAAGAATTAATTAAGGCTCAGTATTATTGTTAATATCTATTGGTTGCAAACATATCAATAAAATCATATCTATCAATATTATAAAATACTATTTTTGACATTTATTTGGTAAATCGATGCATAATCAACACATCATTTGAAAGCAATCATTTCATCGTTCAAATTCTTAATAGAATTTACTCTCATGAATTATGTAATGATTACTAATTGCAAACATATTAATAAAATAATATCTATCGATATTATAAAATACATTTTTTAACGATTTATTTGGTAAATCAATACATAATCAATCCATCATTTAAGCGCTCAATAGCATTTACTATTTATAAACAATTCAAGAGTATGTACAAGTATTTACAGCGAATACACATCACTAAAAATTGCATTAAAGTGTGGATCTCTTTCACACACTTCTATTCACATATTTCTTCCGCACAATAGAGGCTTCCTCCTCATCTTCACACTGCATATCTCCACATAGATGTGCATTGTATTAAGCAGTATCTCGAAGATAGATTCCACGAATATCTTAAAATTTAACTATTACTCTCTGTTTTTTTACATCACTTAAGATGTCAAACTGATGACCTCTCCTAACCATCACATTTGAAGATATTCCTAAAATGTGCAACATAAATTCAAGACTCCCGGATCACAGACCTTGAGGATATTCTCAGAACGTGCAACATAAATTCAACACTCCTAGAGCACGCGGCAAGGAATAGATGAGCGCATCCCTTTTGGGTGAGATATTAAATTGACTAAATTTCAAATATTACTTTTTTCAAAGTTGTTCTTATAATTCATCGCCAGGGTTATACGGATTCTTTTGTAAGTCGAGTGTTCGCTGGCGTCGTTAATTAAGTTCATTAAATTTTAATTATGTTATTTTCAGAAAGATATGGACATGGTTAGAGGGATTCTTGTATATTGTTGACTTTGACTGTAACTCGTTTTAGTATTAGTATTATTATTTCGAATTATAAAATATTGAAATTAGAAATATTGTATTTGATATTACTCGTTATTATTTCAACGACGATTTCGAATCCTGAATAAAAATCTAATTATCTATATATATATAACAAATTTATTTATTTTCAATTTAAATATATTTTAAAATAAAAAAATATAGCAAAAATATTTCTACTAATAATTTTTACTAAATAATTTTTTTATTATTATTTAAATATAAATAAAAGTAGATGAAAATAATGTTAAATATGTAAAAATTGAGAGATCAAAAGTTCACATTCCAATTGTGATCTAGTTCATGGAAAAGAGGACAAGCCTATTAATAAGTTTCTTTGGAATAAGAAAAATGTTTTAATAAAATTATGAAGAAATCTTTCGAACCAATCAGTGTGGTTCATCATCAGGACTAGATGAGAGGTTAGATCAGACGTTGAGTTTAAATAGATGTAGAAATGGCAAAGTAAACCGTTAAAATAACAACGAATTTGACTTTGAAATTAATAACGGTTAGTTCTATTAATTTAATTATTCTTTTATTTAATACAACCTAAATGGTTTCTTCATAATTTATCAATGGATCACAAAAGCCAAAAATCTATTAGTTTTCATAAAATGTTAAAAATAATTGATTTTATATATATATATATATATATATATATATATATAGTTTTAAGAATTATGGTTCAAAATTTTCAAAAGTATATATATATATATATATATATATATATATATATATATATATATATATATATATATATATATATGTGTGTGTGTGGGGAAGCTATTTTAGTTTTAGGAATGATATTTATATTTTTCGAATTCTTAAAAAATTTCAAAATTGTATTTTACTAGTCTAATATTTTATGAAAATGCAATTAAATTTATTAATTTATTTTTTAATTAAAAAAATTATAATTACGTCGTTGTGTCCATACTTGAGCCATTGGATCAAATTTTAGATGATTGAAATGTATTAGGCCATTAGATCAAGTAAATATTTTTATATATGTTTTTTATAATGTTAGTTTTTTTCTTTTTAATAAGTTAGATTGAATTTAGGTTTAAATAGAATAAAAAATAAAAATAAGAAAATAAAATAATGATAAACTATAAATACAGCCCATGGTATTGACCCATGGTATTCATGTAGAATGTAGAACTAAGATGGCCTAAATTACTCTTAACCCTAGATCTAAACTAAATTTTTAATAAAATTATTTTTAAATGTTTATAACGATTATTCTTTTAAAATTTTACTTAATAAAATGTATCCAAATATACATAGCTTTTCTTGTTCTGTATTATTTTTGTTACAACTATTTTATTATTCCAAAAATACATGAGGACATGATTTATCTTGAGAAATAATGATGAATGTTCATAATTCTCATTTCTTAAATAACACTAAATTTACTTTTAAAGGGGTCAATAAAATTTTTTTGTATCAAAGTCAAGGATATAGAAGAAAGGAGACATGGTGAAGAGAAGCTTCCAACCTTACAACAAGCCCTAAAAAGACATAATGTTGAATGTATGGAATCCATTTTCCTTGATACACATGAGAAGTGCAATGAAACATATTGGAATTTGGAAAATGTCACGAAGCTTATCTCATGTTCCATTCATTTAGATCTCAAGTATATAGAAGAAGAAAAGAAGGAAAATGGATACTTATCAAGAATGTATGATTCTTTAGAATGAAACGACATTGACAAGGCTATGGAGGAACAAATAGAAGAATTAAAAACAGAAGATGACTCTTGAAAAAATTGGTTACTTCAGTATTTTGAAATCCAGATGAGCTACATTATCTCACTAATTCAAGCAAGTGCTCAAAAAGACACAAACAATAGTGATGTAGAGACAATTTATTCAAAAAGAAGAGAAAGCTAGAATTATAAATCGAGATAGAGTTATGGGAATAGAAACATTCCAATTGTAAGGATGAGTGAATGTTACATGAGTAGTATTTCACTCAACATAATTATCCACTGCTTATTCTGGAGGAGAAAGTTCGTACTAACTCATCAATTGAAGAAGGCCCACGTGATAAAATCAGAAGAGATTCCTCAATATTATTTTCATTTGACATTCAGTCACTATGCTCTTTTATATCTAGTAGTCTCTTTACCTCTGCCCTTAAATTCAATGACTCAGAAACTACTAGATAAAAAACACTTACCTATTGCAATCAGTTGGAAAAAAAAGGTATCTCTAAAGGGTCACCTAGGGAGGGGAGTTATTATAATTAAAATTTGTTCCCATTCTTGTCACTACAAAATTTGATTGTTTCTTTTTA
Organism: Pinus albicaulis; assembly: GCA_034641835.2. Classification (NCBI taxonomy): domain Eukaryota; kingdom Viridiplantae; phylum Streptophyta; class Pinopsida; order Pinales; family Pinaceae; genus Pinus; species Pinus albicaulis. The sequence goes on along the minus strand of CM076571.1, from coordinate 685,124,830 downwards.
TTTGATGGGAAAATAAATGATCTTTAAAAGGCACTAGAGTCTTCAATTATGATCCTTAAAGAATTCGTTAGATTCCGTGATTATGAGCTAATTTTTTCTTCTTAATTTTTGGTCTTCATGATGTTTGTTATTCTAACTAAGGTGAAAAGTTCCAAAGAAGTGAAATATTGGTCGTTCAAAGAGGAATTATTGAAATATGGTTGTAGATAATTTATTAATATAAATTACTTGAACTGAGATTAATTAATCACCCCCAAGGGTTAAAAAGGGCCCAAATGTCTCTTATCCATAAAATTGATGGTTAAGATAACTCTATGCTCTATGTTCAAATGACAAGTGAAAGTAGATTTACCATACTCAAGCTTCTTAGTAGTCTCTTATGCAGTACAACATGTCATAGTGATATGTTTTTATTCCATTAAATAATTCTAGTTGTAGAGTAGAGTCAAGTTTTAGAAGTAGTATCAGAGAATTTCAATGTTGCTAATGTGATAGAAGAAAATAATTCTGTGAAAGGGTGAAGTTTTCCCAACTTGGTCATAAAAACCAAGTGCATCCTTCATGTAGAAAAAAATAAATAAACATGCATATTTCGTCATATAGAGGTCTTGAGTACTTTGGCCAAAATGTCTCATCCATTATGAAAACACACATCTTACATGTAATTAATAACAAATAAGTTTTTCCACATCAATTACCCAATATGGATATTTTTATTTGAGGTCAAGTAAAAATAATTCTCCACAGATTATTCTGGAGGATCACTTGACAGTGAGAAAGCTCCTACTAACTCTTCTTTATTATATGTTATTCTTTCCTATACCACAACCTTACGGTGTTTCCTTTACAACATGTGGTGTAATTTCTAGTTTAAATTAAATCTAATAATCATCCAGATGGAGCGCATAAACATTGCGATTTACAATTTAATAACAATATTATTAATATATTAATATTAATAATTAAATTTATTAATCTATTTTTTAATTAAAAAAAATTATAATTTAAATTAAACCTAATAATCATCTCGATGGAGTGCATGAACATTATGATTTACAATTCAATCACAATATTAATATTAATATGTATACATATATTCATATGTATTACTTATTTCAAGTCAACCAATTAAATAGCAAGTTTTATTAATAAGTTTTAATAATAATAGGAAAATTTAAAAATTTTAATAATAAAATATATAACTATAAAAAAGATTATTCAATTTTTCTATAACTTAAAAAAAAAAAATTCTTCAAATACTTCATATTATAAAATTTTGATTATATATTTTATATTATATTTAATTTTAAAAAATTATATTTTAATTTCAAATAAAATAATAAAACATATCATATTTTTAAAATATTTTTTATTTAAAAAGAAATAAAAATAAAAGTCATTTTAGATAAAAAAATATTATCTCCATCCAATAAAGTTATATATATATATATATATATATAATACTATTACAGTAAGTGTATGAACATTGCAACTCAAACATTTTTTTCTTGATCAAATATTTTTCATTAATGTTTCAAAGGAGTACAAAATATATGTTTGGATAGCTCTTCTCTCCTAGCCTCACCCCAACAAGATTTGTTGACTAGGAGAGAAATATTGGTACAACTAGCAACATGCCAAAATCCATATGATTTCAAAAGACCACAATTATCGAGGTTCCAAAAAATAGAAAATATACAAACAAAACCAGCCAACATTACAAATTACTAGGATAGCGTATAACATGACCAACTTCAAGATTACTAGTAGGGTGAGGTTTCCCATGAGCATGATACTCAAGGTGTTCTAACTAGGCCTCTAAATTTTCTAGTTGTACATAGATGCAACATTGATTATGGGTGAAAATGTGAAGTTGGGTTACACTTTTTTCCTTTTTTTGAGAAAAAACTTTCATTTTTTTCGGTTTTTCAACTTTCTACAAACTATAACAATTTTTCTGTTTAGAATTTCATTTTGCGATAAAAATAAAAGTTGTTAGAAATTTTGTTAGTTTTCTATTACTTATTTTTTGAAGTTTTTTTATGCAGATTTGATATGTCAACTTAGCGTTTCTTTGAGTGTGTGTTTCTTAACAATCAAAGGATTCATAAGAAGTCATGTTAATACACAATGTTGTATTCTTTGAAAATTTGTGTTTTTGAGAAAACAAAATGTGTTACAACAATATAGACAGAGTCTACTTCAGTTTAGTCATATTTACAAAGCCAATGGATGCACATCATAATTACTAGAATTTTTTGAACTGGTCCAATATGAAAAAACTCCATATTTTGGATATGTTTCGAGACACAACAAATTTCTTAACATATAAGTTATAAACTAAAAATCTAAAAGCTAGCCATTAGAGACGATGGACCAATGTAATGCCCCATAATTTTTCCAATTTTTTTTACAATGTATTTTGGGAGATACATAATTTTTATTTCACTGAATCACAATGAACCTCAGAAATTTTTTGCACCCATTTTATTAGAAAATTAATTAAAATTAGTAAATGTTTATGAAATTCCATAAAAGTTATATTTCCTGAAAGTAGATTTAATTATAAAAATGTCTGTCTTGGTTCCGATAATTCAGAATGTTTCATGGAGTTTAATCAGTCCAAAGTTTCAGAAACGTCAAGCTGCGTAACTTATGACACGTTAGTTCGGCCGAACTATTTTTTGCACCGACGACCTGTTAAGTCTAACGAATTAATAGTTTGGCCAAACTCTTAATCAAAGTTCGGTCGAACTTTTAATCAAAGTTTGGCCAAACTTTAATCTAATTTTCTGTCAGCTGGAAAATTTCGTGAAGCCGCTCCTAAAACACATTTAGCGGCAATATAAATTTCTGTGAAATCATTCATAATTTTCACACATTTTGCACATTTGGTATGGTTTTATAAAGGTCTTGGTTTGGGTTTAAAGAATTTTCTTGGAGGTTTGGGTTTAAGGGCATTTATTCGAGGCGGACTAATTTTGCAAAGAATTGTTTTAGGTTCAAGGATTTTTCTTGGAGGACATTTCTTGGAGACGGTTTGATTTTTCAAAAAAATGTTTTGGGTTTACAGAATTTTCTTGGATGTACATTCAAAGGACATTTCTTGAAGGTATGTGATACATTTTGTTGGATGTTTTTTGTTCATTTTTTTTTGAAAGTATGGATTTCTGATTAATTTCGAATTCTTGGAGATGGTTTGATTTTGCAAAGAATTGTTTTGGATTTAAAGACTTTTCTTGGAGGTGACATGATTTTGCAAAGAATTGTTTTGGGTTTAAAGAATTTTCTTGGATGTACATTCAAAGGACATTTCTTGGAGGTATGTAATACATTTTTTTGGATGTTTTTTCTGCTTCATTTTTTTTGAAAGTATGGAGTTGGGCTTAATTTCAAAAATACATTTTCTGGAAGTAGTTTTTAAAGTGACTTCTTCTTTTTTTAAGTTGGAGGCATTTTTTGAAGTGAAACTTTTTTAGAGTATGTGTTTTGAGCTGAAGTAAATATTTTGAGCTTTGTTTCATTTTTATAAGACATTTTTTTGTCAAATTTTTTAAAGTAAGTGTTTTGGATTGGAGTATGTATTTTTTTCAAAAAATTTAAATATATATATATATATTAAATCTTTTGTGATGCTTTTTCTAATTGAGTTATTGTCTAATTATTTGAAGGAAAATTTTTTAACTTCATACTCTATTATCGTGGGAAATCAAAGGACTTGTGCGAGAAAATATGATCGAGAAAGAGACCCTGAGGAACGTAGAGAAGAGACGAGACAATTTCGCAAAAGAAAGATAGAAGCCCTCTCAAATATTGAAAGGGAAAATAAATCTCAAGTATAAATTGAAGCAGGTATGTAAATGTAAATATTATGATCTATTGATATATTTAAAATTTTCCTAGTGTAAAATGTGAGGCTTAATTTTTATTTGATAAACTAATTCGAAAAATATTTTGTTTAATGTAAACAAACAAAGATATTCCTCAAAACATTGATGATGAGATACAAAATTTTGAAAGAGAAAGTGAAAGATATATTGAACCAATGATTTAATATGGTGAAAATATTGAAAGAAAATCAAATGAAGAAATTGAATCACAAGGTATATATATATATATATATATATATATATATATATATATATATATATATATATATATATATATATATATATTGAGCACATGCACGTATTATTGAAATTATACATATATTTATTAATTTAGTTATTTATTGTTCATATGTAAACTTATTATGTACTATTTTTTTGAATATGTACAGATGAAATCAGTGTCGATGATGAGATGTTAGAAAATGTTGACACTCACACATATGAAGATAAAAAACCTGACCATATTATACGATATCGTGTTAACTGCATTTTTGAAAAGTATTTCTTGAATGAGCAGGTGACAGTTCACGCTCAAATGTTGAAAGGTCTCCTATCATTAAGGAAATTAAAAGAAGCTACGACACTACTGGGTATTCGAAAATCAACCAAAGATTAAAAAATGAAGGAAGATGTGATACAAAATATAAGTAGTGCTATAGATTCAATTGGGAGATCTAGAGAGAAAAATGTTTCAATTGTACGTAGAGGAATACATATGGCAATGGTTTTATCAAGTACTAAAGAGAATCATTTGCTAACATCTATGGCACAAGCATTAGGAACCTCGTGAAAAACTTTTCACAAACATCAGAAATTTCGGCTGCAAGTAGA
>CM076571.1:684927309-685120009 GCA_034641835.2 Pinus albicaulis | reverse complement strand
TGTCATGGATGGAGAGAGCCAGCACTCCTGCCCCCTCCATCCCTACCCCCACCTCCCCTTCTACAACGCATCCATTGTCTACGCATGGGGTCTTCCATAGGCCAAATGTAGATTGAAACCATCAAAAACTTAGATCAAAAAATTTAACATTATATCAAAACATTTAAAACATTTAACATTAAATCAAAATTAAAGGTATTTACATTTAAAACATTTAACATTAAATCAAAATTAAAGGTATTTACATTTAAAACATTTAACATTAAATCAAAATTAAATGGATTTACATTAAATGTAGATTAAAATGGTATCCAAAACTTAGTTTTAAAAACTTTTTGATTATATCAAAACATTACTTGACATGCCATCCAATTGTAGTTCAGTTATCCAATAAAAACATTTAATATTATATCACATGTGCCAATTGTAGATTGAAACCATCCAAAACTTAAGTTTTAAAAACTTTTTGATTATATGTCGTGCAACATTACTTCACATGCCATGCCAATTATAGTTCAACTATCCAATAGAAACATTTAACATTATACCACATGTGCCAAATGTAGATTGAAACCATCCAAAACTTAAGTTTTAAAAACTTTTTGATTATATATCGTGCAACATTAAAACATTAAACATTTAAAACATTCAATGTCACATGCGAAATGTAGATTGAAACCATCCAAAACTTGAGTTTTAAAAACTTTTTGATTATATCATACATAACATTACTTCACATGTCATGCCAATTATAGTTCAACTATCCAATAAAAACATTTAACATTATATCACATGCCAAATTTATATTGAAACCATCCAAAACTTAACTTTTAATTTAACAAAAAATTATAGATCACAACATTACTTCACATGCCAAATGTACTTCAAGCATCCAAAACTTAAATTTAAAAAACAAAACAAATTATAACACATCATTACATAACATGCCAAATGTAGTTCAGAAGCAAAACAAAACTTAAATTTTAAAAACAAAACAAATTATAACACATCATTACATAACATGCTAAATGTAGTCCAGAAGAAAAACATTAATTTATAGATGACAACATTACTAGTAGTTCAATTATCCAAAACTTAAAAGTTTTAAAAACCAAACAAATTATATAACAACATTACTTCACATTCACATGCCAAAAGTACTAAAACCATCCAAAACTTAACTTTTTGGAACAAAACAAATTATATTAACATTTTAATGAAATATGTCCAAAAATTGTAGATCTCACAAGTATCAAGTATCAAGTTATATATATATATATATGACAGTGCATCTAGATATTATATAAAAAAGTAAATTTAAGACTATCTAAATCTTGAAATCAAATCTACAAATCATGTCCATCAAATAGAGATGGATGTAGTGTCTTTCCTATCAGAGTCTCAATCCACGCACTATCATGCGAAGCATGGGAAACCTGTACACAATGCACATGTATAAACATTAAAATTTGATGTTTTAAAAATGAGTGAGAATATATATAGAACTTCATGTAAAAAAATAAAATAAAATAAAAAATCATGCAATACCTCATGAGGTTCCCTCTCCATTTTTTCGCTGCTACAAGTTCCCCCATGGGTACATCTCCAACAATAAACTGTGCAATATACATGTACAGTTATATATATATTAAAAAATTTCAGATGAAAATGCACGTGTACATATATAAACTTATTTTCAATATTATTAAAAAAAAAGTTAGACAACTTGTTCAAATGGTTGAAATGGTGTGGATGTTCCTATCTCCGTTTCTAGAGTCCGTGGATTAAAGAAATATTCTATAGAAACTTAAAATTTAAAATTTTAAAAGTATAAAATAACTCAAGATCAAGATCTCAATTTATAATAAAACTTAAATAAACTTCAATTTATAAATTATAACTAAATTAAAAAAACACACACACACAGATATATATATATATATATAAGTGAAAATTGAACACTTCTACAGGTGAATTTGGGACATCTCCTAAGAGAGGCTCCAAAACAAAATCTCCAAGAACCTAAAATTCAAAAAATTTAAAATAACTCAAGATATAGATATATATATCTCAATTATTAATGGAACTTTTTGAGCTGAAATATATATATAACTTAAACATAAATTTTAAAAGTGAAAAATTGTCCATACTTGTTGTGAATAACTCAAGATATAGATATATACATATCTCATTTTTTAATGGAACTTTTTTAGATGGTTCATATATATAGTTAACTTAAAAACATAAATTTTAAAAGTGAAAAATTGTCCATACTTGTTGTGGCTCTGGCACATCTCCTAAGGAAGGAAAATCTCCTAAGGAAGAAGAAGGTACATCCATATGAAAAACATCGGACGGAATCGAAATCTATTTTAAAACATTCTATTAAATTTATATTATATATGTACATAAAAATGTGTGCACAATTGTTTATTTTAAAAATATTACTTAAAAAGCACTAACATTTGTCTTATCTTCATGCTCAGGCCCATCTTGAGTGAATGAACCTGAGGCTCCAAATGAGATATTAACATTTTTGTCGTTCATCAACCGTGAGAACTACAAATGGTGTTTTAACATATAATGATACATTTTCGTTAGATTAATTTGTACATGTACAAATAAATGTATAAATATATACATGTGTATTTATTACAAATTGTATGTATACATGTGTAAAAATAATTGAACCCTAACCATTAACACATACCGTTCTTGTGCCTTCTTCCTCATGAAGAATTAGGTCTTTCACTACATTGCGATATATATTTACATATATTCTAAGATCTTCAACACACATGTTGTCAATCTCGTCATCTGTACAATACATAAAATTGGCACGTGCATTCTCACATGCTCTTTGTCAATTTAAACAAGGGTCAACTCCACCCAATCCAGTGTGAACATTATCGATGATGGCATCCCTCGCATCTCGACTAATTTGAAAAGTCGCTTCCATCTTTGAATGCAAAGTTTCAACCTCAAAATATCGACTAACCAATGGTGGCTCATGGCGAGGCAACTCGGCATCACGCTTAGTTCCCTTACGGCCATACAATTGACCATTTCTAGGACCAAAAAAATCAGACGGAAGGTCATTGTAATTGGGTTTCATTTTCAAAAAGAATTATGCATAAAACAATTTTGCAAAATAAAGAAGAACCTCATCATTCCATGGGATTCTTCCATAGGCCGCAAGGTGTCTATCATACAAGAAGGGAACCTTATTGGGGTGCTTGAAATATTGCACCTTCAGCATCTTTCATTTCAGCCCTTCTTTGAAATTAAACATTGACTTCACCATATCTGATGTAACCTTTTTTTTACATCCTCCCATGAATCAAGACCCATTATTGTTTCCTTTCTTTTTCTCATCATTTCTACAAATTTATCAGTCATTGGCCCAAGATTTTGGTACACCTCTACTAGTGTACCTAAAGAGTGTGTAACTATTTCCAGGCTTTGTTGACTCTCAACAGGTAGAGTCAAAGCCACAAGATCTCTCTGCAATTTTGAATGAAGTTGTATACACCTTTCTAAGGTGCTTTGCTCCATGTTTCTTTCCCAAGGTATATCGAAAATGTCGGCCAGATAAGTCGTGGTAGGTGGACAACCTTCTTCTTGAATGAAACATTCTGTGGTGCGTCTTCTTTCACGTGCATTTGGAGCATTTTCATCCTTTGCATCAATATATAAAATTTTGTATATTAGAAAATACACATGTAAACAAATTTGTAGAAATTGAATGAAAAAAATATTCAAATTGATGGAAACCTCGACGTGGTTGGCTAGCTTCTTCCCCACCCTGAAACTGTTGAGAACCAGAATGACCCCGCTGAGAACTAGCACTATCAGCAGTTGATTGGCGTTTGGGAGAATAAATATCACCACCTTCACACAACCTACTACTAGTCATTGATTGGCGATCTGAACCACCACCAACCTCTCCATACGAGAGAAAAGCTTCATAAACAAATACAAATTTACAATCAATTGAAAAATACATTCATACATGTATATAAATACATACATGTACATATTCATTGATTAAATTGCGTGAACCATACCACGACTGGGTGAATTATGTGCATGCTCCATGGATGGAGTAGAGACCCTTCTCCTCTTAGCTCCTAAAAAATAAAAAATAAAACTTATTAACAACTAAATTAATGCACAAAGTTAATAAAAAATCAATTCCATATGTATGAACATGTATGGAGATTTAAGATCATATTTAAATACCATGAACATCCCTCAATTCATGATCCCCCCTGTCTTAGAGATATGGGATTCTGTTGATCTTCGTCATTCATCCTCCATGATATATATATCTATAGATGGACATTTACACAAAATAAATTTTAGAAAATTAATGTAATTTAGTGTACACAAATTATGTAGAACAAAAATTTCAAAGCACTAATTGATCTATGTGAAACTCAATTTAAGCAAAAAAAATAAAAAATAAAAATTATAAAAATGATAAGTTCACCAAATTACGCTTTACATGGTGGGAGCACACTTGATATAAATTAAAAAAAAACACATGGTTATTGAAAAAAAAAATTGAAACTCCATTTAAACAAAAAAATTTTGAAGTCCCCGCATCTTAGTTTTATAAAAATGTGAAGTTCACCACTTGTTGCAAATGTGAAGTTCACCAAGTTGCACTTTACATGGTGTGGTGGGAGCACACTTAGTATATAATTGAAAAAATCACATGGTCATTAAAAAAGACGCATTTATAAGTACACAACACACACATATCCAAGATATATTAACACACACAGATCCAAGATATGTCACAATGTCCATCAATAAATTTTGAAGGAGAGTGTCTCAACACTAATTCAACTTTGAGAGATGAGTCTTGAATTTTTGAAAAATAGCATATCAAAACCAATTCATCTTTGAGAGATGAATCTTGTAATGGCATTGCCCTGTATAATTCTAATTCATCTTTGATATATGAATCCTGAATTGGCATTGCCCCATGCAATAGATTAGCAGACATCTTATTCACATTTTAGAATGCCTTATAATAAAAAATTGAAATTGGCTAACAATATTTTTTTCTATTCCATGCAATTCTTTTAGCCTCTCCTTCTTAACCTGGCACACACCATTCATCTGGTTGAACACAAGTTCAGAATTTGTGAAAAATAAAATTCCATTTGATCCATACTCCATAGTTGTTCCCAAGCCTTCTATCAGTCCAATATAATATGCCTCGTTGTTTGTTGTTCTTCCTGGTATATTCATTTTCCTTTGGACGACTTTGCTAGTCTCAATATTGGAAAGCACATATGTAATCACTACTTTCCCTGGATTGGGATAGAAAGAAACTTCTATGCATAGTTTCCATTTTCAACCATATTTAATGGTTTTCTTATTCCTGAAAAAAAAAAACAAATTCAATAAAAATATATATATTAAATCAACATTTATTGCAAATGCATGGGAGAAATGACACAAAGATCATGAGGTAAATGACATGTGCATTGTTTATCTTAAAGTTTGACTTAAAAATTTTATGGTAGAGTTCACATCTAAAATTAATGGGAGAAAGCCTTTAGTTTGTAGGAGAAATGACACATGTACACAGTTTACCTTAAAGTGGTTGTGTTTTATGGATATTAAAATGAAGAAATTCTATTTAGATCCATTCCAGAGATTCACTATAGGGGCATTTACTAGATATGTCACCTTTCATAAAAGATGAGATCCAGAGGCTACCTAGCCCTTTACAGACTCTTCCTATAGAACTTGTAGAAGTTAACACTACCTGTCCCAATTTTACCATGTGAAGGGTGTAATGGACCCATGGAATCACTCAAACTACTTTACGTAGACATAAGGGTGTATAATAATGTACATGTGTTTTACATTGAATATTTTAATCTTGTTTTTAAATTACATTTGATATATGAATAATATGGAATGAATCATTGTACATTATGATAAATCTTGTATTTAAATGACATTTGATCTATGAATAAAAAAGAAAATGGGATCATCTCTTCATATATATATATGTGTGTGTGTGTGTGTGTAAGAGAGAAATAAAAATCAAAGGTTATTCCACCAAGCCTAAAGGAGCATGTCCCAATACATTAAATTATGACATAATACATTAAATTATGTTTGTCTAAAAATGAATATGGAACATGAATCACTGTACATTATTATCCTGAATCTAAAAATGAATATGGAATGAATTAATGTATTAAATTATGTCATAATACATTAAATTATGTTTGTCTAAAAATGAATATGGAACATGAATCATTGTACATTATTATCCCGAATCTAAAAATGAATATGGAATGAATTAATGTATTAAATTATGTCATAATACATTAAATTATGTTTTTCTAAAAATGAATATGGAACATGAATCATTGTACATTATTATCTTGAATCTAAAAATGAATATGGAATGAATCATTGTACATTATTATTAATCTTGTATTTAAATGACATTTGATCTATGAATAATATGGAATGAATCATTGTACATTATGATAAATCTCAAGTATTTAAATGACATGACATTTGATCTACGAATAATATGGAATGAATCATTGTACATTATGATAAATCTTGTATTTAAATGACATGACATTTGATCTATGAATAATATGGAATGAATCATTGTATATTATGATAATTACGTCTATGCACAACTGGGAATGGGTTCCCCAACCCCAAGGACTAGTTCCTATTCAATGAACATTGTTGCATTATTCATCCCACAGTATAAGCTTCTCACTTATTTCACAATCTTTGGGGCTATGATGTATTGAATTGAGAAATGGAAATAAATTGTCAAATGTGAGCTATCAGCAAAAAACTAGAGAGCAGAAGATGTGTGAAGCAAGAGATGAACAAACAAAAATTTCTATTATATATGAAGGTAAATTTTAAATGGGACTCAGTTCATCTGCTACTAATAACTTAACATATTAATCAACCATTCACCAAATGATAATACAACCATTTTTTATATTAGTTATACAGGAACATAACTAGAAGTCAAACTGTTACATAGATTCTGTTTTGTAATTACAACAATTTCCAAAATGGTATCAAAAGCAATTTACATCTAAATCGAAATTAGATACAATGATACAAAAGAATAGTAGAATCCTGCTATTGCACATTTAAATGAGATGTAGGTTGCACCGAGCTTAAGGAGGCACATATATAGTGCCTATAAGATCGAAAGCTAGTTTCATTTAATATAACACCACTGCAGAAAGATGTTGTTTGACATTGATATGAGATGAGAAAAATCTGGTTTCTTTCTCGTAATTCCCTTCCAGGTTCTCTATTAACTGTTACGTAGATTATGTTTTATAATCACAACAATTTCCAAAATGGTATCAAAAGCAATTTGCATCTAAATCGAAATTAGATACAATGATACAATAGAATAGAATAATCCTACTGTTGCACATTTAAATGAGATGTAGATTGCACCAAGCTTAAGGAGGCACATATATAATCCCTGTAATAGTGAAATCTAGTTTCATTTAATATAACACAACTACAGAAAGCTATTGTTTGACATTGATATGAGATGAGATAAATCTGGTTTCTTTCTTGTAATGCCCTTCCAGGTTCTCTATTAATTGTTACATAGATTATATTTTGTAATTACAACAATTTCCAAAATGGTATCAAAATCAATTTGCATCTAAATCGAAATTAGATACAATGATACAACAGAATAGCAGAATCCTGTTGTTGCACATTTAAATTAGATGTAGGTTGCACCGCTTAAGGAGGCACATATATAGTGCTTGTTAGATCAAAATCTAGTTTCATTTAATATAACACAACTGCAAAAAGCTGTTGTTTGACATTGATATGAGATGAGATAAAAAAAATTTCTTTCTCGTAATGGCCTTCCTAGTTCTCTATTAACTGTTACATAGATTCTATTTTTTAGTTACAAAAATTTCCAAAATGGTATTAAAAGCAATTTGCATCTAAATCTAAATTAGATACAATGATACAACAGAATTTCATTTATTCATTTTATTCAGATTGAGAAGAAATTAATAAATTTCATAGCTTGTCTGCTATTCCAGTGAGAGTAATAGTTTAGAGAGAAAGACATAAATCCCATCCCTTACCCACTATTCTTGCCATAGTATTATAGAAAAGGGTAAAGATACATGGAAAATATATTTGCAATCGACACTGAGGTTAAAATTACAACAGAATGTCGTTATAAAAATTTATTCATTTTATTCATATTTAGAAGAAATTAATAAATTTCATAGCTTTCCTGGTATTCCAGTGAGAGTAATAGTCTAGAGAGAAAGATGCAAATCCCATGCCTTGCCCGCTATTCTAGCCATAGTATTATAGAAAAGGGCAATGACACACGGAAAATATATTTTCAATCGACGCCGAGGTTAAAATTAAAATAATTCGATGGGAGTTGGAGAAAGCAGTGGAATCTAATGCACGCCAATTAGTCATAATTATGATAGAGAGATTTTTTTTTTCAGCATGAAAAGATACAGCTGGTTTATATTCATGTACCAGAGAAAAAAAAATCTTTCATTCTTCAGTTGTTCACCATCATTTCTAGATTACATTTTGAGAGGGCAAACCTCATACTTGTTCAATAAATAGAATTGGAATAACATAAAAAAAACAAGAAGCAGATATATAGCATTTTACTCAGGAGAGTTTTAATAGTTATCTTTTTTTGGTTAAAACAAAGCCTTGTGCTCCACCCAGTACAACTAAAGAGCTTCAACTGTGTATTAAAAAAGCAGAGTTACAGAGTAAAACTTTTAGGTGACATATGATAGAGAGATTTAATTCGGACAAATTTCAATGATGTCTTATAATGTCATTAAATTCCTTACCGTGGTGATTTGCAGATGGCTCTGAAGGGAATTTTTTTTTAATTGATAATATTTTGAGCTTAAAAGCTAACAGGGCAGGGAAATTTTAACAAACATATCTCTAGAAAAGTCCATTGACAAAATTTGCATTCGAACTAGTATCTACGCTAAACAAGTCAAACTCTAATGGTCATGACACTAGGCTCACATGAGTAATTAGTGTTTTGTAATTACAACAATTTCCAAAATGCTATCAAAATAAATTTGCATCTAAATCAAAATTAGATACAATGATACAATAGAATAACAGAATGTTTGACATTGATATGAGATGAGATAAATTTGGTTTCTTTCTTACCTCGGCAACAGAGAAGTGTGCAAAATACGCGCAAAGAAAGAGCAGGAGATGTGCCAGGAAGAGACCAAAGAGTAGGAGACGCACCAGCAACAGACTAGAGAGTAGCAGACGTGTGAAGAAAAAGTGAACAAACAAAGACGCGGGAAAAGAATGAGGTTTGCGGGTGATATATTTATAATAAATAGTTCGGCCGAACTATGTTAACAGTAAAATTTCGGTTGAACTGTTGTTGACGATTTTCCCATCTCTGGAAAAGAATTATGTTTTCCCACGCCGTCAGTGTGTCATCAATCTAAATGGCAGAATGAGTTCGGCCGAACTATTGGACAGTTCGGTCAAACTTTATCAAAAGTTTAGCGAAACTATTGTCGAAAAAAATTTCCGCCCCCGATTCTCACAAAAGTGTAACACAACTTCTCAATTTAGCCCTTATGTAAGAGAGACACTAGACAATCGATTTGGTCCCATTGGGCCTAATGAATGTCATCCATAAGGCCCATTGATTTAGCCTAATGCTCTTTCATTTTCATATTCATATGTACCACAAGAGAAGTAATATGATTAACTTGTCGTGCAACAAAATTCAGTGTAATTGGATCTAATGTGGACATAGGGGTTGGAAAAGCCTTTTGAGAAATTTCACCAACTGATACTGCCTCCTAACCATCCTTGTCCTTAGCTCTCCTTGCACAACAAATATGCCCTAGGAAGCCTCCCTAGATAGCTCATTCCCATTGTACTCGCCTACGCAACATATTCCATTGAGGTTTCCAACCACGAGACCAAATGACCTCCAAGAATATTGAGCACCAACGCAACCACACCATGCGAAATATTCACCAAAAGAGGCATTGAATGGACTTGCACTACCCCAATGGGAGATGAAAAATCAGAAGCAGAAAAAAAATTTAGGGGGCCTAAAGGAGCATGATGGCCCTAACCCCAAAATTCCAAAGTACTTTCAGTAGATAAGAAAATATTTCACCAACCCTTACTCGAACTCCTAGAGATGACATGCTAACCACCTCAACACATACCATAAAGAAATAACAGAAATAATTGAGGCTCAGGCACAACAACCCTGGCATACAACACTGATAATCCAACATAGCCTCATTTCCGACCTAAACACAATCTAGATCGACCTATACCACATAAGTACCAACAAACCAACACTCAAAACTAACAACCAGGATATATAAGAATAGGAGGGATACCGTAGCCATTGTCACAAGGACCCCAACACTAGACCCTTGCCAACTATAAACCCAAAGTAAAGGTAAATAATGACTTAACCTGGAAACTTAAAGAGAAATTTCCTTTAATAAATAATTCATTACAATACCAAAACCACCTAAGACAAGGTACATCAATTCCCAATGAAATTGCCAATTTTCCTACGCTACACCAAGTACAATGCCCCAAATAGTGAAATAAAAAATCCCCAAAGCCATCGCAAAAGTGAAGCTCCACCGCATAGACACAAACCTTATAATGTCAATTTATTGTTCCAGATTATGTTCCAGAGTACAGAAGAGGCCATCCTACGCACTTGTATCCAATCACTTACGACTACCAACAACGCCAATATGCCATACTAAGCATCCCAAAGTTTCCTTTTTCTAGGCTATAACGTATTTACCATAACCACCAAAAGCTCCACACCATCACATCCATGCACCACACTTCTCACATGACACATTCATATAACTTGTGCAATGAAGGTTGGGTGGGCTCTCCAACCCTTGTCCCATCATTATAATGATACTCTGCGCTCAATCTTAATATGTATTATTGATACCCATTTAAATTTGGTATATATATATATATATATATATATATATATATATATTTATTTATTTCAATGTATTAATAATTACAAAATATAATACAATTCATGTTTAAATATATATTTTTTAAATTTAGTTAAAATTGATGTACATTAACATTACAATTCAATCATGATATTAATATTAATACTTATTTAAAATAAAACATGATTATATAGAAAATTTTAATAATAAGAATAATAAGATTATAAATTTCTTAATGCTTTACTTATGGAAATAACTGAATTGGTAAGGGTTTCATTTTATCCTTGAACTGTATAATAAAAAATATTATAAATTACTTTGGATATAAATATTCACATGAATATGAGACAATTCCTGTGGCTATAAATTGTATTAAATTTAATTAAATTTAATTTAAATTTAAATCTAATATAAAAAAATTATATTATACTTTTCATAAAATAAATTAATTTGTAATTTCAGAACAAAATAACTAGTCACACTATTTTTTTAAATAATAAAAAACATTTTTTTTTATTAATTAAATACGATTCAAGAAAAAATGCACATTTTCTTAGCATGCATCACCATACTGAAAAAATGATATATGAAATGAAATGAAATGATATGTTAACGTCCACGAGACTAAAAATAGTCTATCGGACTTTTCATTCTCTGTTTTTCTCCTTTTCCAATTCAATACTTTTCTTATTCAAATTGATGATGAGCTAACCAAACCTTCCAACACTCCCCTCACTGAAAAGACAATGCCAAGAAAGAAACTAATGCTAACATATTCTCATAACTTTCTCTGATGTATTTGAATGCATCACATTCCAAAATGAAATGTTTTTCCGATTCCAATGCCCCACACATGCAAAATGTACAAACCTTATATTCCCAACCTTCTTTAGGAATTTTCCACCGTCCTGTTTCACACCGAAGTTGATGCGAGTTTGTTCAGAATTGAGCAATAAGAACCTTTTCCCTTGATGGAATGTTAGCTCCAATATATTATTTTTTTTTTAGATCACACGTAAGATTTAGTTCTTCAATGTAGTGCTTCTTCTTTCTACCTAATAGTTTTTCCCATACCCATTCACGATTTTTTTTTTAATCTCCTTATTATTTGTGGGACAAACATTGAGGTAGATATTCCATTTTTGCATCCATGTGTAGTTTTGTCTCATCCATGTTTCCTTTCTTTCACTCATGCCTTTCATGAATATAAATTTAGACTATCTACCACCTCTCATTTCCTTTCTTTCACTCATGCCTTTCTTGAATATAACTTTAGACAATCTATCACCTCTCATTTGCTCATTTTTTTTTAAACATGTTAGAATAATTTATCCCTATGTGAGATGCAATAGAAAATTATGCACACATTTAGAGTCGTAAAATTGCACGATAATTGACAACAACAAATTTTCAAATTGACAAAAATCCAAAAACTTTTGGATAAAAAAAATAATTGAATATGCACTGTCTCGTGTTTTTCCTAATCTTATCACCGCTTTGATCACAACAGTTCATCGTGTTACTCAATATTTGGTTAATTTGGTGAGTGGTAAGGTCTCCCCCTTTTACATAGGATAAAGGTAATTTGTTCATTTACATAGTAATTTTTTTTAGTTATTGTTTTGTTTTTTAAACAATAAAATGAAGTAACGCTTACTTTTCAGTCCCTTCCGCTACATAACTTCTTATTCTCTAGTTTACACTTTTCTCGTCTCTAGTAGTCCATTACGGGTAATTGCTCACAATTTGAGAATATACGTGTAAAAATGAGGAATTAGAGTTTATATTTTTCTGTTGGTTTCCTTTGAGTACTCATTGTATTTCTATGTCCTCCTCTCCACTTCCTATTTTGATTTTGTGTTCTCTTATTTATACTTAACGATTTCACTTGTAATTTATAAACCTACCCATGATCATATAATGAAACCTACACACATACATCTATATGGTTAGACATATACATATAAATATTATTCAATATAGATTGAAATCCATATAAATATATATAATTTATACTCTTGAAGAAATTTAACAACTAAACCCTTTGACATGTATACACATAGGTTTTCGTGTTCTTGTTCTTGACCTCTGACCTATATGTTTACAAAGTTGTAAGTGTTGGAGTTAATGCTTACATTCTATATTTGAGAAGCTGTTTTGTGATGGTTGAGAAATTATCTCAACCACTCTCTCTAAATTAGGAATAAGTTGGATCTCAGAAACTCTATTTAATAGAGTAATCTGAATATAATCAGGGTGTGAGTGTGTTTACACATACACCATTTATGTATAATATATGAGTGTTGTTTAGTAATTGTGTGATTTTAGTTATTTCTATCATGGTATCAAAGCACAGGTTCAGAGGCTTTTGTGTTGTGTTGTGAGAAAATTCCTGATTTTTTATGTTTTATTTTTTTAGTTTTTTTTTTTAGTCGAATTAGATGTAGAGTCCAAGACATTGTTCGCATTGATGTGTTTAGTTGCATTTGATGCGGCTTGTGGTGAGGAGAGTAAGTTTGATGACTTGCTGAAGGCGCAATGTGATTGAGTGTGTGTGGATATTTTTTTTTTTAAATGTGACGATCATATTCCTAATTAGTTGGGCAGTTCCTAAAAAAAATATCTTGTTGTTGTTGAGCAAGACCTAGCGGGAATGTTTGGTTGATTCTGATCAGCCATAATTTATGAGGCTCCCGGCCATCACCAGAGTACTCACATTCCAAGTCTTTAGTATTAACTTGGGAATCCATATATATCTATTTAGTATAGTGTAATACGTCAAAAATACACTATATCACTGCTAAAAATGATTACCTGCGTGGATCTTCGATAGATTGGGATTCTCTTGATGAATTTTTTGGCGGTGTCTTCCATTGCGCATTGTTTCAACCCCTGCACATCGGATCTTTCAGTGTTTGTTGTGTCACTAATCCTGTAAATTGTGCACTGGTCCATTATTTCAGAACTACAGCCTCATTCTCTATGATGAATAGGGGAATTCCCTTTCCCATGCCAATAAAAAGAGCGATTTCCATTAGTTGTTGGATCTAACGTTAAAGATCGACGGTTTTGCTGTGGGTTTCATCTCTACATAATTCAGTAGTGGCAGAGAGGATGTGAAAATATACGGGTGGTGGAAGCTTTGATTTTTCCGTTTGGTTCCACGTCTTCGAGTTTGGTTGATCGAAGACCATGTTTAATTGCTATCGGGAGCGGTGCATTGTTCGATCCCTTACACATGGTTGAAGAAATTCTTGGAGAGCGTTGTAGTTGCAGATCCATGAATTTGAGCACGTGATCCCTACCTATACTGTGTTGTGTAGCCTATGTACCCTAGAGATCATTTATCGATCATAGAATGTGTGGACGAATTAAATTGTGAAAACTGCTGCGTCAAATTCAACATTATGGAGACCAACATGATACTTGTACGTGGAGGCATCATGATTAGATGCATGTTAAGAAGTAGTATTATAAATTGTTTGTAAATTATGTGATGAATTTTAAATTAGATAAAAAGGTTATTTTGCAAAATTGATTCTAGATACATTCTGTATCTAGACGGCGTCCCTAGATTACTGGCGAGTACATCAGTTAGCAGTCATGTATCTCGGTAGATGGGAGCTCATCTATAGAATGACTAGGAATTCAGCTATTGCAAACATGTAATCAATTGTGTTTGTAGAGATCAAGTGGCAGTAAGGCTCAATATGGATGGTTGTCGAGATAGTATGGCAGTTGCGGATCTAGGGAAGGATCCCTCATTCTTTGAAGATGTAGAGTGGTATTCTAATGAGATTATGTGACAGATTTGGATGCTATCCAGTAATTTACTTCAGGAGGTCCTTGATTCGGGAGTTGAGGAAGTGAACTCAGGAATCCAACTTTCCAACTATACCTTTACGAGGGTTATGAGGCAACTTGATGGATCATCTACTGATAAGCTAAAGAATTATTGATTATTCTATTATTTATGAGTGATTTCAATAAATTCATGTAATGTAATCATTAAGGAGGGATGTGGGAGTTAAAGCTTGCATTCTATATTTGAGAAGTTGGTTTGTGATGGTTGACAAATTCTCCCAACCACTCTCTCTAAATTAGGAATAAATTGGATCTCAGAAACTCTATTTAATAGATTAATCTGAATGTAATCAGGGTGTGAGTGTGTTTACACATACACCATTTGTGTATAATATATGAGTGTTGTTTAGTAATTGTGTGATTTTAGTTATTTCTATCAGTAAGCCTAACCTACATTCTTGGCCTTGCATATGTTTTCATGTCCAGATATACATGTGTTTATGTACAACAACATAAGGGTTCAGAATGGCTTGTTTCATTTTTCCACATATGGATTCACAAAAAATATTTTTTTTTGTTTTTGTTTGCAAGTAATATTAGTGTAAAACACCACATGTGTAGTGGCCACCACCTAGACTACTATCACATGATTATGAAAAGTTGGTTGGGTCCCATTCTTATTTGTAACCCAAAACAAGTGTACACCTGAATGGTGTGGATAAATCACATTAGATGGATGGTTAGGATTAATTTGGTGGGAGTTAGGGTAATTATCTTACCTAGTCTCGCCAAAGTTTTTGGATTATGATGGTGGTCAACCATTGCAGAGGATCTCTAGACTCTACTCAAAACTTATAACATGTAAGAGTTTTTCTTTTAGATTTCCAAAGGTTTTTCTGCAAATTTCATGATGCCTTTCTTAAATCTAGTTTTCATTCTTTGAAGAGTTTGCAAAGGTGAAAAAGACAATAGACAAGCATAACTTAGGTAAGAGTTACTAATATTTCACTTTTTAGCATACTTTTTCTTGCATTGCTTGGAATTTTCGTTTCAATTGAGGTTTCTTTCATGTTAGTTAGTTATCTATATTACCTTGTTTTGCAAGAGTTGTAGTTTGGGTCAATGGGGGTTTCATTGTCATAACCTTTGTTCTACTTCAATTTTCTTGAATGAAAAGAATGGTTTTCCAGTTTCTCCAAATATGGCCACCATATAAAGGTTCAGGGTAATTTCTTGTTTTGGAGAAAAAAGCCAAGTTTGTTAAGCTATGAAGCGAAAATCATTTGATTGTATTTGCTTCCCGAATCTCATATTTATCTAAGGATTTTTAACTATAAATTAATTTCATCCCCTTAGCAGGGGGAGAGGTGACTTTACTTACTCATTTCCAGGTATTCCAGCTATTATCCTTTCCCATAGTTATTTTCTCATTCCATTTTCCATGGATATTTTGCAAAAAAAATTATTTTGTTTATGGAAGCTATAAATTTTATTTAAAGAAATATTTGGATTTAAATCCTTCAATTAGAGGTCGAGTGGACCCTTGTATTCGTGACTATGCATTGGTTTTTTGAGTTCTATCCTTCTCATGTTTGGGACAATGGGTTTGAGCTCAAAATACAAAAATTATTCCCTATAGGTCAGATACTTTAACTTGTTCAGCAACACAAATCCTAACTTATTTAGTAAATTTAAATACTTATGTGTGTGTGTGTGTGTGTATGTATTTCTTGAAATTATCCTATAATGTATAGGTCTCTAGTATAAAATTATCAATTTTCAAACGTTCCAATAGTCAGTATGAGTTTGGTTCTATCATTATCTAGAAAGGATTGTCCACAAGTTATCTTGCTTAGTTATTCTCTTAGTCAAATATCACTCAAGAACATTATGATAGATTTCACTAATTTCCTGGTTATTTTCTTTAGTAGGGTCAAGAATAACATATTTCTAACACCTGTAGATATCTTGTACTTACAACCAAAAAGTCAGCCAAACCACAATTTTTTTTTCTTTTCTAGACAATAGTAAACAAAATCAACAATGATTAAGAAAGCAATATTAGTTTATGGTATTTCAGCCCAGCAATCCATAACATTTACACCTCAATTCTATTTTCGTACGTTCTATATTTCACTAAAGAATTAAAGATATACCTATCTATCTCCTTTCAATAATAAGTTAAAGGCTTCCAAAATCCTCTCAACCTTGAATTGAATGTCTGTCAATTCCACCCAAGCTCACCCCTAGCTATCGAGAAAAAAAAATTAGAAGTATTTTTCCAAGCTCACTTTGTGAACCCTTACCAATGTTTTGCTAATTTTTCTTCTTTGTTCAACCAATATTTCTCTCCCGCTAGTATTATTTTTCAAGGAAACTGTCATTATCTCCCACAGTTACTTGTTACATAACCCATTACATGAAATTTCTCTCCATTCATGTCCATTAGTAAGTGGTGTATTTTAATATGAATTTTATTTGTAACCTCCCTTTTCCCTTGCAAGTATTAAACATCACCAAAAATACTGAGAGAAGGAAGATTTTTCTTTCATTTTATATTTCTTCCCCTCTAGGCATAACCAAATCTAATTGTTTTTTCTGATAGTTAAGGGTTAATATGTCATGGAACCTTTAACATATTTCTCATATCATTAATATATCAACATAATTTCTTATTTCATTATCGAAATTAAAAATAATATTTTCATCATAGGCCATTTAATTTTTCCCCAATCATTAAATAAATAAAATTCACATAGTATGTTTTCCAATGTGTATTACAACTCCCCTCCGCTTAAAAGCGACACTATCCTCGGTGTTTCCAAGTATCTATATTCATTGGAAAAACATATGGAACATATTTTTCATTTCATATTCCATTTCATAGGTGGCCTCCTTAGGCCGAAAGTGCTTCCATTGCATTTTAATGTAGGAAATTACTCGATTCCACAGTATAATCTCCCTCTAGTAAAAAAATTGTAGTGGTTTTACCTAGAATTATCCTTCCAATTCGACCTGTACAACATTCAAATAAATTATATTAGTAGCATCATGTATATACTTCTTTAAGAGAGACACTTGAAACACATTATGAATTTTAATATCGGCTGGTAGTGTCAGTTGGTAGGCCATTGGCCCGATTTTGGATAAAACCTCACATGGCCCACAAAATCGTGGGTCCAATTTAGTGAATTTTCACAAATTCAAGGAACTCTTTCTTAGCCTCACTTTGATGTAGACATGTTCACCCACTTGAAACTCCTTATGAGACCTATTTAAATCAGTCTAAAATTTCTGCCTATATTGAGTTTCTTTCAAGTTTTTTTTTTTTTTTTTTTTCTGATTATTTTCACCATTTGTTCAATTTCTTGAAATTGATTTATCCCAAAAATCATTCTATCTTCAAAGCAGCATCATTTTAGAGGAACATGGATCCTTCTTCCATACAAATCTTCAAAGGTGATCATTTTGAGTGATGCATGATAACCATTGTTATAGTTGAACTCTACCTAGTGAAAACAGTCCTCTCAGTTGGTGGGGTGGTTCATAATATACATGTGTAGTATGTCCTCAAGAACTTGATTGACCCTTTTAGTTTTTCCATTAGTTTACATATGGTATGAAGTGTTGACATTCACTTGTATACATATTCCAAAAAACAAGGTTTTCAATAAATATGAAGTGAACTTTATTTCTATACCTGATATCACTACCTTGAGTATACCGTGAAATTGAAAAATGTCCTTCATGAACACCTTTGCTACTTGAGAAGTTTTGTAGGTGGAATGTACCAAAATAAATTGGGTGGCCTTAGTTAACTTATCTAAAAATACAATGATAGAAACTTGTTGTCTTCTTGTTTTGGGTAATCTTGTTCTAAAATGATGCAATATTATCTCCCACTTCCACTCTTGTACAAGTAGAGGGTTTTGTAATCCTTATTTGTGTTCATAGTCTTATTTTACCAATTGAAA
The DNA here is from genome assembly GCA_034641835.2 of Pinus albicaulis. Taxonomy (NCBI): domain Eukaryota; kingdom Viridiplantae; phylum Streptophyta; class Pinopsida; order Pinales; family Pinaceae; genus Pinus; species Pinus albicaulis. The sequence continues at coordinate 685,101,192 of CM076571.1, read as the reverse complement.
TTCCTGACACATTCCCAACTATTTAGAAACACCTTTTTTCATTCTGGGCTAGAAAATTTCCTTTTAATAGAAGAAATAATTTTCCGATATCTAGTATGTGTTCAATATGGTTTTTCTTGATATCTGGTCAATGTCAATTTTTTAATTGCGTCCTAATTTGGAATATAAAGTATATTTTTATATGTTAGAATTATTTTTTTATTAATTCTACTCTCCAACTATTTTTCTAGAGCAGATTAACTGCTCAAAATGTCACGAATTCAATTATAATTCAAATAATTTATTGTTTCTTTTTTATATGCTCAACAAAATTTGTTTCAATTCTTCTTATTGTCACTTCCCATATTTTTTTTACCATCTGTCTCACTGCATATGCCACTTTTGTTTCTCTCCATTTAATGTGTTTTATGTCAAAGTTTTATTCGCTTAAGAAATCCATCCATTTGGATTTCCTGGCATTCATGTGAGGGTGGATGAAAAAATATTTCAAACTAATATGATATTTAATTAAAATAAAATTCTTACCCATTGGGTAATGTATCCACATCTTGAGAGCATGAATACTTATTGTTGATTCCAAATCGTAAACCACATACTTATTCTCGCGTTCCCTTAGTTTTTGAGATGCATAGGCCAACACATGTCCCTCATTCCTCAACACTCCTCCAATACCCTTCAGATAAGCATTATTACATACAAAAAATTACTTATTTGGGTTTACTATTTTTAACAAAAGTGCCACAATGAGTAAAGGTTTAAGTTTTTCAAAACTTTCCTGACATCTTTGCGTCCACACAAATATCACTCCCTTCTTTTGTAGGGATGTTATGGGTGTCCTATAATTGATAATCTGTCTATAAGTCTATATTAATATCTAGTGATTACCATAAATGATATTATATCCAACATATCTTTTCAAATGGGCTAATCCAAGATGGCCTTCACTTTTTTGGGATCCACCGATATTCCTTCACTATAAGGAAAATACCTTCTAGAGGAGGTTATAACGGAGGTTTTTAGTGTTACAAAACTGAAAAATATTGTTATAAAAAATCCAATAAAAAATTCATTTGGGATATCAAAGATTTTAATGGAGGTTTGAACGGAACTTCATTACAACTGAAAAAAATTGGGTGGTCGGAGGTTCTAGCAGATGTTTCTTTTTTGGTGCGCGTAACGGAACAAGTAGCACTGGTGTGGTACATACATAAAAGCACTAGGTGGCATACATAACTAAAATCACCTAGGTGTTGAATGAAAAAAACATTGGTGGGTAATATATACCCCGCCAGTACCAAGAGATAAAAAAGGTCAAGGGTGTTCTTCTAAGGAATGACTCTGGGCCACACAAAAAATAATTGTTGCGTCAAATTTTTTTTAAAAGCCCTGGTGCATTAGTTATACAAAAGGACTGATGTTGTACTTTTCTTAAAGAATTGGGATAAAATAATATTTCGTATGAGTGGGGAGTTAGTTGTATGAAATAAAGTTACCGATCAAACAAGAACTATTACCTCAGAATGAGAACTCTAACAAAAAAAAAAAAAAATCAAAGAAACATAAAAAAAAAAACATGGAAAAAATAGCCCGAAAAAAAAAGGTGTTATTCTGGAATAACCTTTTTTCTTTAGGGTAAATTTTCAACATTTTTTAAAAATGGAAGTAAAAGTCAATTTTTTTGTGCAATAAACACCCTGAAAATGAAAACTGTTGAAATAAAATTTTATATGAAAAAAATGAAAAAAATATTTTAAAATAATGGAAAAAAAAACAAAATTTAGTAGTTTTTTCTTTAAATTATTAATTAAAAATGAAAAAAAATGAAATTAAAAAAAATATCGAAAGGAAAAAATAAATTAAAAGATAAAAAGTAAATTAAAAAAAAACAGTAAACTTTGATAAATAAATTAATTAATTAAAATTAAAATTAAAAATTAAAAATGAAAAAAAAAAACAAAAAGCAAATAAATTTTAAAAAATAAATGAAATTTAAAACATAAAAATTAAATTAAAAATAATAATAATAAATTAAAGGAAAAAAATAAAAATGAAAATAAAAAAAATAAATAAAAATCTAAAAAAAATTATTAAGTGAAAAAAATAAAAGAAAACAAATTTAAAATATAAATTAAACTTAAATAAAAAACTTATAAATTTTATTAAATTAAAAATATATTTTTTAATTTTATATATATATATATATATATATATATATATATATATATATATATATATATATATATATATATATGATGGTGATGATGATGATGATGATGATGGTTAATGTCCACTGAGACCAAAATTTGGTCTATCGGACCTATACTTTTCTTAGTTCATAATTTTTTGGCTTCTCATTTTTCTTGGCGAGATTGGTGTTGTAGCTTTCGTTTTATTCTCTATGGTCTTCCAACTTGCTTTATCTTGCACCTCCTTCATCTCTTCTGATTCTTGGGACACTAGTGTCTTATCTTCGGGATCTGGGAGATCTACTTTGCTGCTAAATGAAGATTTCTTTTGCACAGTATTCGAATCCTCATAAATGTTGATGCTTGAGGGGCTGTCGAGTTCGTTTTTTTGTTGTTGGGCGGGGCTTTCCCCCTGCTTGTCTTGAGGGTTGTTTCTTTCTTACCTGATTTCTTGTGATTCAAAGTTTTCTGGAGAGTATTCTTCCTGATGACAGTGTAATGTTCCTTTTGTGCTCCTTCCCACCATGTAGATCTATGGTGATTCTTTCTAGCAGAATTTTTTTGGCAGACTTTTGGACAATTTTTGGCTAGATGGCCTATCTCGAGACATCTGAGGAGCACACTTTCATAGTCAAGTTTCTGGTTCCATACATAATCTTTGCTTGTTAGGATTACTTCAGCTGAGAATCCGATGCTGAAGTCCATTTCTACACAGATGCATGCATAGGTGGTTCTGACATATTCCTCTGTTTCTAGGCACCTACAGTAAAATTTCCCAATTTCATTCCCAATCGATTTTAGCGAGGAGAGATTCGAGAGATGCAAAGGTAGGTTTGGAAATTTGACCCAAACTAGTGTTGAGGTTATGACTGTTATTGACGGATCGAATGATGGGTTCCATGGCTTCATGAATAGGCCCGAGTTTTCCCAAAACCAAGGGCCAGAATAAAAAATGCATAATCTTCTTTCAGAGTTTTCAAAATATACTATAAAGAAACCCTTATCACACGGGTATATATTGGCTTCGTCAGAAATGATAGGCTTCCATACCTCCAAGATCCAACTATGGAGAGCTGTCAGATGCGGCCAAAAGACATAAAACCAAAAGATTAAGGCACTTTCAGAAAACTTCAAGGCCTCATCCAGTGAGGCCTTGACCACCTGCACAGTGGGAGCTGGGGCTTCACTGACAATATGGGCAGGAGCTTGACTCTCAGAGGCAGACAGAACTAGGCCAGCAATTATCTTCATGAAGATGCGAGCCATACTAGACCCAAAGGTGAAGAATCACAGGTCTTATAAGGTCGTAGAGTAGATATGCGAACCCTATTCAATGGAGTAGAAGATATATGTTTTTTTATCTTCAACTCAGTTCTGAAAATGTATCAGAAAAGAGTCTAAAATTTAATAGATCTTGCTCATAATCATGACCTAATATAGAGTCACAACCAGTCAACAACCTCTTTACTTGTGCGAACGATTGGAAGATGCTTTTCATAGTTGGCTGAATAAGTAATCAAACTGTATATTGTTGTCGTCAATGCATATTCATCCAATTATTAAACTATTTCCATATTAACACAAAACAAATAATCCTTATCCCAACATAGTCTTCAGAAAATAGATCTCCTTAGAACGTATACTATAAAAAAGATCTACCCACTCCCTCGATGCACTAGCAGAGAAGAGATAGACTAAGACCAGCTCACATCAGACCCGCAGTCCCACTGGAGGCCTACAGTAGCATCGCAGAGCCTGAGAAGAGCGATCAATGTCCCAGTTGCACCGCAGAGCCCAAAAATTCCACAGTCAGGAGAATGTTGCTGTCAGAGGAATGTCGTAGTCGCACCCGAGAGAAGAATTCCTCACCGCACCACAGAGAGTCAATTTAAAAGAAATCTTGAATTTGATTATATATATATATATATATATATATATATATATATATATATTAAATTTAAAAAAATTAAAAGAATTTTATTTAATTTAAAATATATAGAAATTTGGCCGCCTAGGTGGTAGCGGGGCCAGTTGTTAGGTGGGAGAGGGTTGCGTGCAGCCCCTTACCCACCTAGCGTCCGGCCTTCGTCGCCACTTGCGTGTGAGGTTGATTTTTTTAAATTAAAATTTAATAAATTTTTTTTAATTTTTTTTAAATTTTTTATTAAAATTTAATTTTTTCTTTTAAATTCTTTAATTTTTTTTTTTAATTTAATCAAATATATATATATATATATTTAATTCATCTTTTATATTTTAAATTTAATTTATCTAAAAAAAAAAATTCGTATTTCAATTTGCTTTTTTAATATATATATATATATATATATATATATATATATATATATATATTTATTTATTTATTTTAAATTTTTAAATTATCTTCTTTCTTTTTTAAATTTTAATTTTAAAAAAGTTTTTATTTTAATTTTTTGTTTTTAAATTTTGAAAATTTTGAAAATGCTTTAATTAAAGAAAATAGCTTTTTTGTTGTTTTTTCTTTAAATTATTTTAAAATGTTATTTATTTTCTATATTTTTTTGGTTCTTTAATCTAAATTTTTATTACTTTAAAATTTTAATTTTTATTTCCTTTTTAAATATTTATTATTTTAAAATTTTATTTTATATTATTATAATTATTATTATTATTATTATTATTATTATTATTATTTAATTTTCTATTTTAATTATTTTGTTTTATTTTTAATTATGTGGTTTTTTTTTTAATAACTGAAAATATATATATATATATATATATATATATATATATATATATATATATTTCTTTATGTTTTTGATGTTTTTATTTTTTTGTTTAATTTTAATTTTTTTCTTTAGATTATGTGTTTTTTTTTAATTCTTCCCCCATTTTTTGGTTTAGTTTTTATTTGTTTGTTTTTTTTCGTTTACTGGTTTATTTTTTGGCTATATATTTTTCAATTTGTTTTGGTTTATTTTTTTTTATTTTTTTTCCTTTTATATATTTTATATATTTTATTTTTTTTGTCTTGTATTTTAATTTTAGTTTTATATTTTATTACCAACATGAAAATCACCACTCTAAACAAAAAGGGTCGATGTGGCATCAACGCTTTTCAAAATTAGCATGAAAATCACTAACATTTAAAAACAAATGTTCATACATCATAAATAAATAAATTTAAAGTGAGAAATTAAAAAAAGTAATATCAGAAAATTTAAAGTGTCGAAAATATGCTAAAAAAAAGGGTGATTCTACATCACCACTTTTCAAAATCGGGTGTTTTTTTGCTACCTCAAAAAAATGGGTTCCAAGTAATTTTCTCATTTGTTCGATAACTCTGTTATGAAAGCACCAGTGCATTAAGAATAAGAATGCACCATGGTGTTAATCTCAAACATGACTGATGCTTGAACCTATAAATTCATGAGTGCTATTGTTTTCGTAAAAGGAACCGAGGATGCAAAAAGATGTTGTCGCGGTTATTTTTTACAACACAAGGCACCAGTTCTTTTTTATGTTATAGATGCATCGATTTTTTAAATGAGATTTTCTCTTTTCTGGAAAGACTGAACTCTAACAAGGAAATTATTGTAATTTTAAAAATCTATTATTCATTGAAAACTCAACATATATATATATATATATATTAAAATTTCACTAGTGCATTTGTATATGATATTTCGATCAATTTTTTATATTATCATATTTCACATCTCTTCATTATAATATTTAATCATCCATATGATTAATGAGTGGTGTAACATTTCACAACTATTGCAAGTCTGAGATGTCTCATTGACTATTGCTTTGGTTTGGTTCTTAGAATCATTAGATCAACTTTTGTATTGTAAGTGGAAAATACGTCTATACGTTCATTCCACTATCTCCTCGTAGTTCTATAAAAATAAATTCCCCTTTCATTAACCTCCATCACCACTCTAGCTGATCTAAGGTATAATTCATGGTCATTTACATGTTCTAACATTTTTCTTTTCTTAGAGGAACATTGATATTTTCCTTCATTGTTTCTCCACGTAGAAAATTAAACATGTCTGAATTAATAGATTTTTGAAACATGTTATCTAATATTATTAATGAAAATAAAAACTCATATTTAATAGTATTTTTTCATTCACCCGATTCATCATTTTGCAACTTTTCTATCACGATTTTACGGTTTTTTACACTTAGATGACAAATAACCTTATCGACCTTATTCATTTTGTGTCTCTACATGACACACACCAACTAATACATATTAGTTAAAATTACATATAGCTCAAACATGTTAATTTTGTAAATAATTTACAAAGAACTTTCCTTCTCTTCTTTCTTTGATGTGCTATCACTGTGTCAACCAGTATTTTTGTTACTTGAGACATTCTAAGACAATTTTTTATCAATATACAACATGTAACATTCAATATATATGTCATTAAATATATTTTATAAATAAATAAAATAATTTTAAGCCAAAAAAACCTCAAGTAACTAGTCCTCTTATCTAAATAAATGCACCAGGGCGTTTAGAACATTAAACAAATCGACGCTTAATTTCTCAGGAGCACTGTCATGGAAAATTAATTTTTAAAACTAGCTTTAAATTATTACATTGGGATTTGTAAGGATAAACAAAATGAAATAATTTAACGGTGCATCGGTGCATTATATTACACTGAGAGCAATGATTAACAAACTAGACAAAATAGAGAGTTTTCTAATATGCCAATGCATTGTATTACATAGGGAGAAACAATGCATTCTATTACACAGAGTGCACTGTGGATCATATAGTTGTTTTATAAAAAATTGGATATCGACGATAGGGTTTGGATCCAGTTCAATAATTGATTCACGAAATATATATGTCAAACACCATATATATAGTAAGTACACAAACTCATTAAATCTAATATCCCTAAATTAAAAAACCCTAATTGTGAAGTGACATAGTAAGTTAAACCCTAAGGTGAAATTTTGCAGGAAGAAGCAAGGGTTTAACATCAATACTCATTTTTTTTGGTTTTGTTTGAATTTTAATTCAATTTAAATAGGAAACTAGATAGTAAAAAATTTTACTAGTAAAATGTATAGTAAATTTTTCATTTCACAAGGTTTTTAATTTTTTTCTTAATTGTGAATAAATCTAAGAGAAATTGTAAAATATTTTATCAAGAAAATTTAGGATTTTTTCTATCTAGGGTTTTGAGTGTATCACCATAAATTTTAATTTTTGATCTTTCAGCAGATTGAAAATATTTTGTAGCTTCACAATGCTCTTGGTATGTCTATCTTGAAAATGATCTCTCTTTTAATTAAACTGTAATATAAATTGTAAATTTTTTACTATTCAAATGAATATAAAATTTAAAATTTCTAGTATGCAAGTTTTTTACTGAATCACCATACCTTTCAGGTTCTGATTTTGTGAATTGTTTTGTTGCTCCAAAGTATTTTGTTGTTGTACATTACTCATAGTATGCCTCTCTTGTAAATCACTCACTTGAAATTTTGGGTAAAATAATGAAATGGTGAGTAATTTTTTACTATTTAAAATACGTTATTAAATTAGATTTTTAAAAATAAATTAATGGTTATTTTTAAATTTTAGAAAAGAAATGAAAATCATTTTTTTTTTCAATTTCTTCTCACATTGGTGTGTTTGATAGTCAAGCGTACTGACGCGTTTATTCAATAAGCGCAATGGAATTGATGGGGCGTAAATGTTTTTCAATGCATTGACATGATACATTTTTTATTTTTTTTTAGAAATATTGAAACAGTGTGATTAAATTTGTGAACACAACAGTGGAATTTCTAGTTAAAAGAATCAATGCTCTAATTGTTATAAGAGCATCGAGTTGGTTCAATTCATTTGTATTTCTTAAAATCAGGAAACAAGTGCATAACAATGATTTTTTTTTAAAAATCAGTGCATTTTTGTAGAAGAGCACTGATATGATAACATATTTGTTTTAGAATGCCGAAAATAGGTGCAGGTATTATTTGAACGCCGCATTGTTTTTATTTTTTTAAATGCATCAGTGCACTTTGTTTTGAAAAGTGCACTAGTTTGGTTTGAAAGTTATTTGCAATTTTAATTTCGCAAAAAATGGCATATTAATCTCAAATTATCCTTTAGAATGAATCCACATGAATTACACAATTTCATAGTATTCATTTTCTACTTGAAGTATCCTTATGCTTCAAAAATGGTTTAAAAACTATATTCATATTCAGGTTGTGGTTATATGGTTGTCAAGATTAATTTTGGATATGCATAGGAATTTTTATTTATGATTTTTCTCAAATGCAGGGAAAAAATCTCAATAGTATCTACAAATGGCCATTTATTCAAATTCCAAATTGTTCCATATTTTTTATCAAAGACCTTCACAGAGTTATCCCTTTCCATCTCCAATAAGTTTATATTATATATATATTTCTATTATTTAACTAATTTTTTTTTTTAATCCATGTCAATTTGAATGAAAATGTATCCAAATTTACAGGAACCTAATTCAGAATCGATCTCAAATGCATACAATATAACTCCATATTTTCAAAAATGTCGAAAGCTCTTATCAAGAGAAATGATATCACAAGAATTTGATAGATGAAAATGGACAACCTCTTCACCCTGCCAATTGGAACATCGCATATTCCAACTACAATCCTAGATCATCAATGGTAATAATTGTTTGATATAATTTAATTTCAAGAAACCAATTTCATTTAAGTTCTTACTAATATCATTGATATTGTACTAATGTCGTTCAACATTTTTTGAAATTAGGATTCTAGTCATGATGAGAAACTCACCTACCATCTTCCGGAGAACTCCACTATAATGTAAACTCACGAGAAGGTTGAATTAAGTGAAATAATCATAGAGGAATCATATGAAGAATGGTTGAATCAACCACCTATTAAATTCACACTATGTCCAAATTCACCAATTAGAAATGACTACAACAATAGTAGTTATTCATGACAAGTTGGCAATGCAAGAGGCAATCAAATGGAGGTTTGTCTAGATGATTACTTATAGGATACGATTGTTATTAAGGAAATTATTTTAGATGCATTCCATAATCATGAGCTAGGGGATGATGCTCATATCACTGATACCTTATTAGAAATCCTGAAATATGCTTCCACCACCCCTCTCTTTCGACATGGCGGCAAGTCCAAGTCTACTCACCTAGAGACAATGATGTTGTTGTACAATGTGAAAGAAAATCTTGGTATGTTCCCCACCAATTGCAAGATATTCAAAGATAAGGTTATTCTGAGGGATAATGTCTTTTCGGTTAGGTGCGAATAGGCAAATAAGTTGTTGAAAATGTTTGGTGTTGAATAAATATCATATCATGCATGTCTAAATGATTGTGTTCTAGATAGAGGACAATATGCATACAAAGAGACATGTATGAAATGTGGGCGTGACATGAACTGTAATTTAAAAAAAATGGGTAACTCACATGGTCCTCCCCGTAAGATATTGAGGCACATACCTATAATCTCAAGGACTTAGAGTCTCTTTCATTTCAAATAATTCGCTATGTTGCAGGGATGGAATGCCTCACACAGAAGTGAGACAGGAGTTATATTAATCGCAATAAATTCAATAGCCATGAACTGTATAGAGGATACATGGCTTGAAACATTCAAGGATGAAATTCAAATTCTACGAATCATCATAGCCATGGATGGCATCAACCCATATTCCCTCCAAAACACCAACTATTATATTTTTCCTGTAGTAGTGATAAATGAAAATATAACCCCATGGTTGTTTGTGAAGAATGAACATCTTATGTCGCCTCTCACAGCCCCTGGTATAAGAGAAGTGAAGAATATGGATGTCTACTTACAACCATTGGTAGATGAATTGGAGGATTCATGGGAAGGGATACATGTGTAAGATGTATCAAGGCACATCACAACAAAGAGGATTTTTACGTTGTATGGAAGATGTCTTTACACGATACATGGTCATCCATGATTAGGATTTTTCTATAGTAATTTTAGTTTTTGTTTATTTCTTTAGTAATGATATTGTTTCGCATATTAATTTAATTTAATGCAATTATTTAGATCTTCATGGTCTCTAATGTTTTAGCATGTATACAATAATTTTACATGTCTCTAAAGGCTATTTGGTTCAACCATATACGAAATCGAGTGTATGACTAATCTAGTGTGTTCTTCCTAGAAGAGCACCCTTACAAAAGAGAAACATCCGCTTTCAATGGTAAACCAGAGAAGACCAAAAGGCTTACAATAATGGCACCAGTTGAATGTATTATAGAATATGAGAGAGAGAAGGAGAAGGGGTTTGCATAAATGTTCAATTCAAATGGGGAGCCTATGATAAATGATATACAATTATTTTACACCTATGTGAAGAAATTACCCATTGGGATGAAAAGAAGATTTGTCTTTTATGAGCTCCCATATTAGGATAATCTTAATATTGTTCGCTTACTAGATCCCATGCATATATTTTAAAAAAAACCATCTTCTTTATGGAGACAAATATCATTGAGATAAAGTGACACATTGGCTACTAGGATAGATATTATTTATTTAAAATTTAAAAATAAACATTAGCTAAGACAAGAAAATAGAGGAGAAACTGGTCCCTCTTGGTCTTTCAAAGAAGGCAATGTCGCATGGATTTTAAAGAAATATAATATATCTTTGGAAAAGGAATTTATAATGAGTGTGAGGGTGCCTTATTTATATGGGTCTTCACTACATAGTTTCTTCACTATGGAAGAACATTTTTAGGGGTTGAAATCGCATGACCATTAGAACCTTCTAAGAGTATGTATGTCAAAAACATGATTTTATTATTATTTTAATTTTTATGTAATGGGATATTTCATAATTGAGTTTTTTCATAATGTAATATTTATTATGAAATGTCATTATCATGTGCTTTTTTGTGGTTGTGTGAACCATGACTTCCCCCAAGACCTACGACATGCCATATGTAAATTATCTGCATTTGTACGTTGGATCAAATCAAACGAGATTCATATAGTTATCTTTCCATGATGGTGTCAAGAGATAGATTAGATTGTTTGTATGCTTGAGAAGGAGCTTCTAAAGAGTTTCATGGAATCAAAAATTCATCTTCTAATTCACCTACTAGATGAGGTTGAAATAGTTGGGGTTGTTTCTTGTCATTGTATGTTCTTCTTAGGAAGGTACATGAATAAATTAAAAGTTTTTGTTTGACAATGGGAAAAACCTTAGGGGTATATGGAAGAGGGGTGTATATCGTATGAGTCATTCTATTATCATATTGAGTACATCAAGCATGTTAACAACACACCGGGTGTGGTGATTTTGGACGACGAAAGGGATGAATATAAAAGATAAGGGGATATTCTCGAAATGACTAGAAAGAGGCACATGATAAAGAATAAGTGTAGGCTTATCATCTGTCAAATTACTACACCGTAACTATTCACAAAAAATTCATATTAATTCATATATATATATATATATATTGGTTTGATTTTATCATCAACAAATTCAAAAATTGAAGCTATCAACAAATTCATTCTTCACAATATTGAAGTAACACAACTGGGGGTCACATTGTATGGACAAAAGAGGAGGAAATGGGACAATGACATGAAATAATTAAAACATTTTAATGGTAGAAGTGTCTTTTCTTGATCATTTAAAATAAAATATGTCGATGACATTCCATAACATTTGGTTTGCTTATCAAGTTAGAGAGAAATAGATTGCATCTAGTCATTACTCATGTGCTCAAGAGGATGTGCTTAACATAGGGATTTGGTGCAGCAACTTGGTAATTATATTATTTTTCTGTACAATTTTAACTTCATATTGCACCTTTGAATTGTAACATCTACATATATTTTTTATTTGTAATTATGTTATGGTTTCAGGAACATGACACTGTGGTTCTTTTACTTTTTTATAGGTTCATATGTTTCGATTTATCTGAACAAATGGACATCATTCTCACACAAAGGATGCCAACTATGGATGCATGACACGAGACTATAGAGTGAAGTTCAATTTCGAAAAATCTACTTGTGTTAGCTATAGTGATCAAAACCTAATGCAAGGGACATTAGGTAACGTTGGAAAGATATAAAAGATCATTCAAGTGGACTTCTCTTTATTCCAATTTTTTATTTTTAGGTGAAAGTGGCGGGACACATTTTATTAGGATAATGTAAAGTAAGATCCAAATATTGGATGATATCTACCAACTATAGAAAGATGTGGCATCAAGCTCGGGATCCTTCTATTTTCCCAAAAAATTGCAATGAGGTGTTTTTTCTCAGATTTGTTGGATAGGAATTGCTGGTTCTTATTACAACATGATCCTAGATCAAAAAAAAAATTTGAGAACAATAGTTTTATTATTCCAAGAGAAGAAGATAATCATGGTGATGACAATCAAGAGTGATATGTACTTTATATTTTATCATTTATACTATTGTTGTATGTTTTTGTTGTCATTATTTGACATTTTATAATGTAATTGGTAAGATTCACAAAAAATTCTACATGTTTTTTTGTAGTGGAAATTTTTTTACAATACTTTAATTATCAATGATAATAAGGATTCAAGGTCACAAGCCTTTTAAAATATGAAGATATCAAGTCCACCAAATTAATGATGGTGATTATGAGGCATTTGCTTAACTTTCAAATAGACTTGTTGATGCATTTCCGTCTCCTATTTAGATTGTGTGAAATAAATATCTACTTTTTTTGTATTTATAACTATATTATTTAAAGTAGACATCTCATTATCATTGTGAACATCATGTAATATTATCTAGTATAAATTTGAAAAATGTGAATTTTAGTGACTATATCATGATAAGTATGTGGGAAAATAATATTTTCCCGAGTTTTTCATAAAAAAAAAATAATGAAATATTTTAGGTTTGAAAAGCTTAAATCTAATTTAATATCATTTTTGTATCATTTAACACATATTTATTATTAAAAAGAGTTAAATTTTAACCAGTATAGTAACAAGTGAAGAACCAAAATAATATCAAATTGTTATATCTTTATTACTAGAAAAAAATCCACTTGCCTCTTTAAGGGAGAACTTCCAATAGAGGAAATATCCAACTACAAGTGACTTCACATGAAGCCTTATAATTCTATCTTCCTTTTTCCCAATACTTAGAGAGAGAGAATTTTCTAATTTAAATGGGTAAGAGTTAGAATAAATATTAAATTTAAATTGCTTAAAAATCACAAAACCTTAGAAAAAAAATATTTTTTATAAAAATATAATTTTTAAATTATATTAAATATAAGTTAGGAGTGTTCTACAGCTCAGTATGGGAAATATTTGTTCATGTAATGTTACAAATAATAATAGTAAAATAATAATTTAAATTATCAAATTAAAAATAGTAATAACAAAAGAAATTATTGTCCGCCATAATTACAATATTTGAAGTTACATATTAATCTTATATAGCTTTATATAGATATATAAAGTAATTGAAAGTTAAAAATAAAAATAGCTTTTATTATGAAGAATAAATTTAATGAGTAAAAAAATATAATTTACTTTTTACTAAAAGGAACAAATCTAATATTTTCACATGGCAAGAAATAATATTATTGGTATTACATTGTGTGTAATTCATTCTATGTTCCATTTAAATGTGATATTTAAAACAAAAATATATTTATAATACAAAATATTTTACAAGAAATCATAAGTAAAAATTTTCAATGTCCATATTAAATAACGTGATTTTATAGATACTTTGTATAGAGAAAAGTAAAGTAATTTAAATTGAAATTTTTCTTATATTTTCACTTTAGTGAGAAAGATTGGGAGAGTTCTTATTCCATTAATAATTGTTTTTTAATTCAATTTATGAGGGATGTTTGTAAAATTTTCAATGTTTAATATGGATTTGATATGTAATATTTTACAAAATATTAATAAAAAAAATAATTAAATGTATACATATAGGAAAATATTATGAAGTGGAATATTTTAACATTTTGATGTGGAGAATGTGAATTATAAATAAAATATTTCAATGTCAACTACATATATATTATACTAACCTAGATCCATATCAACCTATTATATTAGCCTAATTTTACAATCATATTTTCAACCATACTAAAATTCGTAATTTATAAAAATACCTTTGCATTTTGTTTAAATTAAGTCATTTTGCATGCAATTTAATATATAAAAATTTGATATAATCTCACCCATACATAATCTATAATAAATATTATTTCATAGAAATAAACATCATGATGATAACCATCCAACAATCATAGAAATCATCTAAGACACACATTTGAATTCACTACCATCATCTAATTATATACACATTTAACACATATAAATGGCATTATCTAGCACACAAATATTGTTGAGATTTTATTTCAATTAAATTTGGAGAAAATCTCATGAAGGTGACAACAATAGGATTTGTTGCTAAATTGACTCCATCTATTTCTGATGTGGAGTTAATGCATCCTATATTTGTTTTGAGTGAATTTACGATTCTTTTTCTACTCCCAGCTATAAAATGTAAGCCCGTAGAGGCAAATGTGCATGAGGAATGTGAGGTGAGTGGAAGAGATGAGCAGATGAGAAACTCTGCTATTGTATTTCTCCAGTTGATGAATGAGATTTCCGATGCCCTGTTAGGTGGACGTAGCCCAGATTGGTTGGGTGAACCATGTTAAAATCTGTTGTCTTTATGTTTGTTTTCTGTTGTGTGTGTTATTTGTTTTATGTTTCTGCTGTGTTAATTACTCTAACACTTGGTATCATAGCATATTGTTGAGCAATCGAATTAATGTCTATGTTAACTGGAGGTTGACTAGTGTTGCATACACAGAGAGCAGAGCAAGAGAACTGAGCTTGTTACATTGCATGAGTTTTGAAATCGAAAGAGTTGCTTTTTTGAGCCACTGTTCTGACGTTATGAGCTGTAGGTTGTGGCAGCACCGTGAGTAGGGAGGAGTTCCGGCGTTGAAAATTGTCAACGTTATATTGTACAACAACACAAAGTTTTTTGTTTCACCAAAGGCCGTGAGCTAGAGAAATAATGGAGCTAGCTGTGTGAGTGCAGAGTCAGCGTTTGCACTGTGAGCTGAAAAGTGTAGTCAACACATGAGCTGAAGTTTTTTTTTAAGCAGCGTTGATTTTATAAATTGTTGTGCAATGTTCATAAATTGCTGGTCGATTGGTAATGAGGGTTAAATGGCGTTAAGAGTTGGTGCGGAGACGTGGAAAGACCCACAACGTGCGTTGAACTGTGCGTGAGGGAGATCCAACCGTGTCGATGCAGCATTGACTGTTTGACTGGAGATGTCGTATGCATGGTAAGCATAATTTCACCCGCAGCACAGTTATGATTGTTTTTTTTTTGTTTGGTCTGTCTATGCGTATTGAACACTGATTAGAAGGGTGAGAAAATCAAGTTGAATGCCATTTTGAACATTGGTTCAACAAAAGTGAGTAATGCCATTCATATCGATTTGAAGTTTGTATAATATTGATTTGTTTGAAGTTCTTTATAATATCGATTTGAAGTGTTCTTTTTAATAAATTGATATGTAATACCTTAAATCGATATTATTAAAATAATGCAATTTTTTGTAATTAAAAATCGATTTTTATATATCGATTTGAGTGGTTTATTAAAAGTACAATCAATTGGTAATTGTTTAAAATTCTATTGGCATATGTAACAAGGGAAAGGCATTTTATAGGTGAAGGGAATTTTTTAAATAAAAAATTCATTTATTAAAACTTGCAATTGGAGATTTTTTGTGACACAACATGGCAAAAACGTAAAGTGCTCGGTTTGAGATCGATAAGTTCAATGGCAAAAACAACTTCGAGATCTGGAAAGTGAAGATGTATGATTTACTCGTGCAACAAGGCATGGTGAAGGTGCTGTTGGGAAAAGCCAAACAGCCTTACACCATGACATATGATGAATGGAGTGACTTGGATGAAAGAGCAGTGAGCGGCATTCGACTGTGTTTGGCATATGATGTTTTGTTTAACATCATGTCAGAGAAAATTGCTGCTGGTTTGTGGAAAAAGCTTGAAAAGTTGTACATGACAAAATCCTTAACCAATAGGATTCTTCTGAAGCGATATTTGTACAGCTTGTGCATGACGGAAGCTACGACGATAATTGATCATCTGAATACCTTTAATACTCTCCTGGTGCAATTACAAAGTATAGAAGTAAAATTAGAATTAGAAGATAAAGTTGTAACTTTATTATGCTCGTTGCCCAAGTCATGGGATCACTTTGTTACTTCTATAAGTCTTATTTCATCATAAACCCTTGAGTTTGATGATGTTGTTGGAGCTTTGTTGTCTGAAGAAACAAGGAAAAGGTGAAATTCAGAAACCTCTACATCAGAAGCAATGATGGTTAGAGGTCGTTATAAAGAAATACGCTTCAGTAAGCAAAACAACTTGTGGTCAAAATCGAAAGGGAAGAATATTAAGGTAAAGTGTTGGTTTTGTGGAAAATCGGGACATTTGAAGAAGTACTGTTGGAAGAGACAATAAACATCCAAAGGAGACTCTTCGACAGAGAAGAAAGAAGCAAACACAACAGATACAGGTTCGACATCCATTTCAGGTATGAGTGATGAAGTGTTATCAGTTGGTTTGTCTAATCATGATCAACATTGGCTGTTAGATTCGGGTGCGTCAAATCACATGTACATTCGTAGAGAATGGTTTAAAACTTATAAATCAATCAATGATGGAGTTTTTTACATGGGAAATGATGTCTCATGTAATATTGTGGGAATTGGAAGCATCCAGCTTAAACTGTTTCATGGGACAAATAAAATTCTAACTGATGTAAGACACGTACCTGAACTAAGAAAAAACCTCATTTCACTAGGAGTACTAGACACTAATGGATATAAAACCTTTATTCAAGGTGGAGTAATGAAAGTTTATAAAGGAATTTTACTAGTAATGAAAGCAAAGAAGGTTGGAAATCTTTTTCAGTTAGAAGGAAGAACAAAGTCAGATCATGCTTCTACAGTATCTGAAAACGACAGTAATTCTATTCGTTTATGGCATCAAAGGTTGGGCCATATGAGCGAAATAGGCTTAAAAATTTTATCTGATCATAAGTTACTTCCTAGTTTAAAATCTTCTAAGTTAGATTTCTGCAAACATTGTTTATATGGGAAACAAAGCAAGCAGAAATTTAAAACTGGAAAACATACTAGTAAGGGAATCCTTGATTATATTCATTCTGATGTTTGGGGTCCATCTCCTACAACCTCATATGGAAGATCATCATATTTTGTATTTTTTATTGATGATTTCTCTAGAAAAGTGTGGGTCTACATATTAAAGAAGAAGTCTGATGTATTCACAGTTTTCAAACAGTTTAAAGCATTAGTTGAAAACATCACTGGAAGAACCATTAAATGTCTAAGAACTGACAATGGTGGTGAGTTTACTTCAAAGGAATTTGATAATTATTGCAAGGAAACTGGGATCGAAAGACATAAAACCACTGTATATACTCCTTAGAAAAACGAAGTTGCTAAACGCATGAACAAGACTCTCTTAGAGAGAGCAAGAAGTATGCTTAGTAACGCCAATTTGCAGAAGGAATTTTGGACAGAAGCGGTTTCTACGGCTTGTTACTTGGTAAATCGATCACCATCAATTGCAATAGGATGCAAAATTCCTCAGGAGGTATGGAAAGGTCATCCATGTCATTATTCTAAACCGAAAGTTTTTGGTTGTGATGCATATGGTCTAGTTCCAAAACATCAGCGTTCTAAATTAGATCCTAAATCAAAAAGATATATCTTTGTTGGATATGATGATGGGACTAAGGGATACAAGTTGTGGGATCCTACTACTCACAATATCATCATTAACAGAGATGTTAAATTTAATGAATCTTCACTTGAAAATCCATATGTAGATGATAAATTGAAACAGGATGATGTACCTAAGCTTCAACACATTCAGTTTGAAACCAGTTCAAATACTGATGATAGTCCAGATGAACAGGTTTCAGATTAAGATCATGAACAAGTTTCAGATGCAGATCATGAACGTGTTTCAGATGCTGATCACGAAGAAGTTCCTACAGATAATAATCAGCAAATTGTGGAAGTACCAGAAACATCTTTAAGGAGGTCTACGAGAATGAGACATCTTCCTAAAAGGTATGATGACTACGTTACTTCAGTTGCTTTAATTGCTAACGATGATGAACCTTTGTGCTATCAGGAAGCTATAAAAGGTTCAAATAGTGGTAAGTGGAAAGAGGCTATAAAGGACGAAATGAAGGCATTAGACAAGAATGCCATATGGGATCTGGTAGAACTTCCCAAATACAGAAAATTTGTGGGATGTAAGTGGGTTTACAAATTGAAGAGGGGTGTTGATGATAAAGAAGACAGGTACAAAGCGAGGCTGGTCACGAAAGGTTTTTCTCAGAAAGCAGGAATTGACTTTCATGAGATTTTTTCACCAGTTGTAAAAATTGTTTCAATTCAGATTGTGTTAGCATTAGTTGCTTTACTTGATTTAGAATTATAGCAACTAGATGTTAAAACTGCATTTTTACATGGAGATGAATGCCGCAGTCGCACCCAAGAGAAGAATTCTGCACCGCACCACAGAGTCAATTTAAAAGAAATATTAAATTTGATTAAATTTATATATATATATATATATATATATATATATATAATTTAATAAATTAAAAGAATTTAATTTAATTTAATTTAAATAGAAATTTGGTACCTAAGTGGGGGGGGGGTAGTTGTTGGGTGGAGGGTTGCATACGACCCCTTATAACAGCCAACTAATTACTTATGTGGGAGGTCGATTTTTAATTAAAATTTAATAATATTATTTTAATTATTAAATTTATTGTCAGTTAATATATATATATATATATATATATATATATTTAATTCGGTTTTTATATTTTAAATTTAATTTATTTAAAAATATATATATTTTAATTTGTTTTTTTATAATATATATATATATATATATATATATATATTTAATTTTAATTTTAAAAAAGTTTTTATTTTTTTTTCTTAATTTAAATTTTTTAATTTTTAAAATTTTTAATATGCTTTAGTTAAAGAAAATAGCTTTTTTGTTTTTTTTTCTTTAAATTATTTTAAAATGTTTTTTTTTTTTCCTATATTTTTTTGGTTCTTTAATCTAAATTTTTATTACTTTAAAATTTTTATTTTTATTTCCTTTTTAAATATTTATTATTTTCAAATTTTATTTTTATTTTATTTTGATATTTTAATTATTATTATTATTATTTTTAATTATTATTATTTTTTAATTTTCTATTTTAATTATTTTATTTTATTTTTAATTATGTGGTTTTTTTTTTAATAACTGAAAAAAATATATATATTTTTCTTTATGTTTTTGATGTTTTTAGTTTTTTGTTTAATTTTAAATTTTTTCTTTAAATTATGTGGTTTTTTAAAATTCTTCCCCCATTTTTTGGTTTATTTTTTATTTTTTTGTTTTTTTTGTTTATTGGTTTATTTTTTGGCTATATATTTTTCAATTTGTTTTGGTTTATTTTTATTTTTTTTGCCTTATATATATATATATATATATATATATATATATATATATATATATATATATATATATATATATATATATATATATATATATATATATATATATTTATTTATTTTTTGTCGTGTATTTTAATTTTAGTTTTATATTTTATTACCAACATGAAAATCACCACTCTAAACAAAAAGGGTCGATGTGGCATCAACGCTTTTCAAAATTAGCATGAAAATCACTAACATTTTAAAACAAATGTTCATACTTCATAAATAAATAAATTTAAAGTGCGAAATTAAAAAAAGTAATATCAGAAAAATTAAAGTGTCAAAAATATGCTTAAAAAAACGGTGATTCTGCATCACCACTTTTCAAAATTGGGTGTTTTTCTACTACCTCAGAAAATGGGTTCCAAGTAATTTTCTTGTTTGATCGATAACTCTGTTATGAAAGCACTAGTGCATTAAGAATAAGAATGCACCATGGTGTTAATCTCAAACATGACTGATGCTTGAACCTATAAATTCATGACTACTATTGTTTTCTTAAAAGGCACCGAGGATGCAAAAAGATGTCGTCGCAGTTATTTTTTACTACACAAGGCACCAGTTATTTTCTATGTTATAGACGCATCGATTTTTTAAATGAGATTTTCTCTTTTCTGGAAAGACCGACCTCTAACAAGGAAATTATTGTAATTTTAAAAATCTATTATCATATTTCACATCTCTTCATTATAATATTTAATCATGCATATGATTAATGACTGGTGTAACATTTCACAATGGCATTGGTGTAACATTTCACAACTATTGCAAGTCTGAGATGTCTCATTGACTATTGCTTTGGTTTGGTTCTTAGAATCGTTAGATCAAATTTTGTATTATAAGTGGAAAATACGTCTATACGTTCATTCCACTATCTCCCTTGTAGTTCTATAAAAATAAAATCCCCTTTCATTAACCTCCATCACCACTCTAGCTGATCTAAGGTATAATTCATGGTCATTTACATGTTCTAACATTTTTCTTTTCTTAGAGGAACATTGATATTTTCCTTCGTTGTTTCTCCCTGTAGAAAATTAAACATGTCTAAATTAATATATTTTTGAAACATGTTATCTAATATTATTAATGAAAATTTAAAAAAAAAAAACTCATATTGAATAGTATTTTTTCATTCACCCGATTCATCATTTTGCAATTTTTCTATCAGGATTTTACGCTTTTTTACACTTAGATGAGAAATAACCTTGTCGACCTTATTCATTTTGTGTCTCTACATGACACACACCAACTAATACATATTAGTTAAAATTACATATAGCTAAAACATGTTAATTTTGTAAATAATTTACAAATAACTTTCCTTCTCTTCTTTCTTTGATGTGCTATCACTATGTCAACCAGTATTTTTGTTACTTGAGACCTTCTAAGACAATTTTTTATCAATATACAACATGTAACATTCAATATATATGTCATTAAATATATTTTACAAATAAATAAAATAATTTTAAGCCAAAAAAAACTCGAGTAACTAGTCCTCTTATCTAAATAAATGCACCAGGGCATTTAGAACATTAAACACATCGACGTTTAATTTCTCAGGAGCACTATCATGGAAAATTATTTTTTAAAACTAGCTTTAAATTATTACATTGGGATTTGTAAGGATAAATAAACTGAAATAATTTAACGATGCGTCGGTGCATTATATTACACTGAGAGCAACGATTAACAAACTATAGAAAATAAAGATTTTTCTAATATGCCAATGCATTGTATTACACAGGGAGAAACAATGCATTCTATTACACAGGGTGCACTGTGGATCATATAGTTGTTTTATAAAAAATTGGATATCGATGATAGGATTTGGATCCAATTAAATAATTGATTCATGAAATTTATATGTCAAACACCATATATATAGTAAGTACACAAACTCATTAAATCTAATATCCCTAAATTAAAAAACCCTAATTGTGAAGTGATAGAGTAAGTTAAACCCTAAAGTGAAATTTTGCATGAAGAAACAAGGGTTTAAGGTCAATACTCATTTTTTTTGTTTTTGTCTGAATTTTAATTCAATTTAAATAGGAAACTAGATAGTAAAAATTTTTACTAGTAAAATGTATAGTAAATTTTTCATTTCACGAGATTTTTAATTTTTTTCTTAATTGTGAATAAATCTAAGAGAAATTGTAAAAATATTTTAACAGTAAAATTTAGGATTTTTTCTATCTAGGGTTTTGTGTGTATCACCATACATTTTAATTTTTTATCTTTTGGCAGATCAAAAATATTTTGTAGCTTCACAATGCTCTCGGTATGTCTATCTTGAAAATGATCTCTCTTTTAATTAAACCGTAATAAAAATTGTAATTTTTTTATTATTCAAATGAATATAAAATTTAAAATTTCTAGTATGCAAGTTTTTTACTGAATCACCATACCTTTCAGGTTCTGATTTTGTGAATTGTTTTGTTGCTCCAAAGTATTCTGTTGTTGTACATTGCTCATAGTATGCCTCTCTCATAAATCACTCACTTGAAATTTTGGGTAAAATAATGAAATGGTGAATAATTTTTTACTATTTAAAATACTTTATTAAATTACATTTTGATAAATCGATTAATGCTTATTTTTAAATTTTAAAAAAAGAAATAAAAATCATGTTTTTTTTTTCAATTTCTTCTCACATTGGTGCATTTGATAGTCAAGCATACCAACACGTTTATTCAAAAAGCGCAATGGAATTGATGGGGCGTAAATGTTTTTCAATGCATTAACATGATACATTTTTTATCTTTTTTCGAAATATTGAAACAGTGTGATTAAATTTGTGAACAAAACAGTGCAATTTCTAGTTTAAAGAATCGATGCTCTAATTGTTATAAGAGCATTGAGTTGGTTCAATTCATTTTTATTTTTTAAAATTGGGAAACAAGTGCAATTCTGGCCCGGTGTTGCGCTAATCCTCCACCCATGCAGAACAACTCATCTGGAGACTGACCACTGCTACATATGCCTGGAACTGTGCTAACCCACGGGCAGGCCTAACAGCGCTACGCTAACAGGCCGACCCGACAGCTTGGGCAAGGCACTGCGCTAACGCAAAAAACCTCCAAAAAAGAAATGTCTCTGCCCTAACTCTGAAATTCCCTTTCTAAACTTACTCCAATGGTCTACAGAGAGCCAAAATTGGTAAGTGACTTCCTTTCCTTGTTCCCAAACAAATTTTCAATAAATTTTAGTATTTTGTGGCTTTGAATGTTCAAACCCTAAGTGGGTAAACCCTAGGACTTTCTTGCAAAGGATCCTTTTTTTTTAAACCTCCTTGAAACCAGTTTCATATCATGTAAGGGTAAGTGAGTTAAGGTGGCTGCAATATACCTTTGAGAAAAGCATCCTTAGGCTCCAAGGAAACTTAATCCTAAAAACCTTAACCTAGAAATCCGTCATTCGATACAAAGTTGACTTCATCATCATCTTCATCTTGTTTCACCAAGCCCTAGATTGTAAACCAACATCACCTATCATTATGTCAAGAGCTGAAAGAAGCAGTAGCAGTGAAAGTGGTCAAAGACCTTTAAGACCAAAACATAAGGGAGGGAAATTCAATATATTGGAACCTCAAAGCACAGTGGCCGTCACCTTCTCTCCTAGGATCCTGTCATGTTTTCAGAATGCAAGATGCTTTCAATTTTCTGAGAATTTCAAACAAGTGAAGAGCCACCCTGAGCTTACAAGGCTCCTCATTCTCAACTTACACAACAAGCACTCAAGCCTTGTAGGAGTAGATTTTGAGATCTGTTAGGTCCCTATATTACTAGTATAGTCCCTTATTTTTGTTAGTGTAACCCCCTTATTGTTATTATTGTACCCTTGTAACCCC
This sequence comes from Pinus albicaulis, assembly GCA_034641835.2. NCBI lineage: Eukaryota > Viridiplantae > Streptophyta > Pinopsida > Pinales > Pinaceae > Pinus > Pinus albicaulis. Next base: position 685,077,486 of record CM076571.1, on the reverse strand, counting down.
CATATTGTTGTTATTGTGCCCTTAAATTATTATTGTTAGGTCCGCTAGGATTACATTGTGGCCCCATGGACTCCTATAAATAGAAAGGAGGTTTTTTAATTTGTATCATCCAAGAATTTTTCATTCATGTAATGTATTGGAGGTTGCCCCCTCAAATTGGCTTATTTCTAAGGTGTTGATATCTCTTTTCTTCTATTTTTGGAGCTAGTTTCACAACGTTTGGTATTAGAGCTTCGAGATTCTAGGGTTTCACTACTCCAAAGAGTTCATGGTGGAATTTTTGCTATAACTATTTTTTTTATGAAGGTTCAAAATCTGAAATTTTTAGAGTGCGAAGCCAAAATCCTGAGGAACATTCTCGGAAAATTTCAGAGCTTGGTTGACAATATTTCCGGAGATATGATCTGTGCAATTTAGGTTAGTTTGCAAGCTCCTAAATTTAACCTAAATAGGTCATCGTGGTATTTTAGTAATAACTTTTTTCTACGAAGGTTCAGAAGCTAAAATTTTTATAGTGCAAATTTGAAATCCTGAGGAACATTGTTGCAAAATTTCAGATATTGGTTCGTAATATTTTTGGAGATATGATCTATGGAAGTTAGGGCTTTTTCAGACCTCTGAATTTCATCTCAAAGAGGTGGTCGTGGGAAAATCTTCATAGTTCTCTCTCTGAGCATTGGATTGGAATGATGTAAAAATTCGCCACAAGTACCCGGACTGTAGTTTTTGGTCTATAAATTTTAGATCCAAAGGAGGAAACAGTCACAAGTGGCAAGTTTGTACAAGTTTTCTCTATTGAACCAGTCCAAAATTGGGTCATTGTGCAAGATTGGACATAACTTTGCCTTGAAGAATCCAAATCAGATCAGACTTGTGGCATTTAAAAGAAGCTTCAGAGGGCTACTACAGGGTTGAATCTCAGATATTTAGGATCCACAATTATAGAGATAATTCAATTTTGATATTGAGCTCCTCAAAAGAAAGTAAAAGGTGTGTATTTTGTTTTCTGAATTGCGTAAGTCTTGTTTGAAGAATGAAGTTGAATTGATTCCAAGGGCATATTGTAGAATAGATATCAATATTGGATTCTAAAATGGCCCCTAAAAAGAATTCAACACCCATTAAGCCTTTATAAGGCTCTACTATGACTCATGAAGATGAAGAATGGCAACATGACATATCAAAATTACAAGAGAAAGTGCAAAAAATTTCACTCTCACAAATAAAAACAAAAAATGAAATGGAAGTTTTGAAGAAAGGCATGGAAACTAAGATGGATGGTTTGAAGAAAGGTGTGGAAACTAAGATGAATGGTTTGGAAGCTAATATGGATGGCATGGAAGCTAAAATGGATGACATGAAAGCTAAGATCGATGAAAAAATGAAAGACAACATGGAAAACACGAAGAAGGATCTAAAAGTAGACATCGAAGGTTTGGCAAAGGTTATACAAGAAATTTTTCCTAATGGTGAAAAGATAGTAGAGGAAACTCATGATGAGAACAAAATAAATGTTAATCGTGATTTCATAAAATCTAATGTTGGAGGGAAGAACCACCATATTCCAAAAATGGATATGAGGAAGTTTGATGGAAAGGAGCCTGTAACATGGATACTATAGATGGAGCAATATTTTGATCTCAATAATGTGCAAAACACACAAAAGGTATGCATTGCAACTTTACATTTAGAAAAAAATTCATTTGTATGGTATCAATGGCTTTGCTCCCGTAAAAAAAAATTCACTTGGTCAATTTTTAAGGAGGAAATGATAGAACATTATGAGGATACGAAGAGAAACACCTTCTTTAGACAATTGATAAATCTCAAACAAAAGGGTTCAGTGGGGGAGAACATTGAGGACTTCCAAAAATTGAATATAAGGGTGACTGATATTTCAGAGGAAAACAGGATTGATCTCTTCATAGGTACTTTAAGGGATAACATCCAACATGAAGTTCACATTTTGGAACCTGATTCATTGGAGAAGGAATTCAGGTTGGCCAGAAAAATTGAATGTAAATTTATGGCGACAAGGAAGCCTACCACTCACTTCTATAAAGAGGTAAGTGTTGCTAATCCTAGCTTTGCACAACCTACAAGGTTTACACCACAACAATTGGAAGAAAAAAGAGAAAAATGGCTTTGCTATAGTTGTGATATCAAATACACTAAAGGTCATAACTGTGCTAAAAAGAAATTATTTTACATAGATTGTGAAGAGGAAGAAGAAAATGAACAAGAATCTTCAAAAGAAGAGGATATACACCACCAACCAACCCTAGAAGAGGAAGAAATGAGTCTGACCATATCAGGTAATTCATTGGCAGGAATTACCACTCCTCAAACTCTCAAGATAGAAGGACATATCGAGAAGAAAAAGGTGATAGTTTTGATTGATTCAAGTAGTAGCCATAATTTTATTCATTGTAAGGTAGCCAAGGAATTGAATTGTTTCCTATACCCAGCACCAGAATGTCAAGTGATGGTTGCAAATGGAGGAACTATAAATTGCTTTGGCAAATGCCATAATATCAAGCTAACCATGGCAGAATATGTACTAAATAGTCCAATGCTTTCCATTCCTATGCGAGGTGCTAATGTTGTACTAGGAGTACAATCGTTACAATCTTTGGGGACGATAGCTTTTCATTTTCAAGAGATTTTCTTGAAAAAAAATTCAGAAGGAAAGGAAGTCGAATATGGGGTATTGCAGGGAAGCCGAGAAAGATAATAAGCTCTAATGTCATGACAAAGCTTCTAAAGAAAGAACAACGAGGTGCAATTGCACAATTATGCTCACTATAAGTTCCAACATCAAAATCATCTATTTCTTCAGATCTCCAAAAAGTCTTGGACAATCATTCCAAGGTGTTTGAAACTCTCGAAGGACTCCCACCTATTCGTGATCATGATCATGCTATTCATTTGATTCTAGGAAGTGTTCCTCCAAACATCAGGCCTTATAGATATCCTTATGTCCAAAAGAGCGAAATTGAACGTATGATTGCATAATTGTTAGAGGCTGGTATAATTCAAGATAGTCAAAGTTCTTTCTCTACTCCTGTAGTATTGGTACACAAGAAGGATGGATCATGGCGCATGTGTCTCAATTATTTGGAGCTCAATAAGCTCACCATTAAAGATAAATTTCCCATTTATGTGATTGATGAATTACTGGATGAATTACATGGAGCAATTTATTTTACCAAGTTGGATCTTCGTTCAAGATATCATCAAATTAGAATGAAGACTGAAGATATTCTGAAAACAACATTTCAAACTCATGAGGGTCATTATGAATTTTTGGTCATGCCTTTTGGCCTTACCAATTCACCTTCTACATTTCAAGGGTTGATGAATTTCATTTTCAGACCCTTCCTTAGAAAATTTGTGCTAGTATTTTTTGATGATATACTAATATACAATAGGTCTTGGAAGGATCATGTTCAACATGTTGATAGGGTGCTCAAACTCTTGTAGGAGAAAAAATTATATGCAAAAACATCCAAATGTTTCTTTGGAGTGTAGGAGGTGGAATATCTGGGTCATATTGTATCTCATGAGGGTGTTAAGCTAGACCGTAACAAAATTAAAGCCATTAATGAATGGAAATTCCCCACAACCATAAAGCAGTTGCAAGGATTTCTCGATTTAACAGGGTATTATCGCAATTTTGTTAAGAATTGTGGGAGAATAGCAGCACCTCTAACAACATTATTGAAGAAAGAAGCATTTTCATGGAATCCTAAAGCAACTAAGGCCTTTGAACATCTTAAAGAAGCAATGTGCCTAGCACCGGTCTTAGCTACACCAGATTTCACAAAAACCTTTATTGTTGAATGTGATGCCTCAGGAAATGGAATTGGTGCTCTTTTAATGCAAGAAAGAAGACCCATTGCTTTTGAAAGTCATCCAATCAAAGGAAAGTATTTACAGAAAGCTATTTATGAGAAGGAAATGTTACCAATACTGCATGCACTAAAGAAATGGTGAACTTACCTAATGGGAAGAAACTTCAAGGTAAAAAATGATCATGATATTATTAAACACTTTTTGGAACAAAGACTATCTTCAGAAGAGCAGCAAAAATGGATCACAAAGATGTTCGGTTATGACTTTGAAATAATCTACAAAAAATGGAAGCTACATGTTGTCGCAGATGCACTCTCAAGAAAGAATGAAGAGGTGGAAAAATTTCTTTGTGCCATATCTATTATCCAACCAAATTGGATAACTGAATGAAGGGATGAATGGAAGAAGGACGAAAAAGTGTGGACACTCATTCAAAATTTGCAGCAAGATCCTAGTACATCTGATACATTTACTTGGAAAAATTATTTCTTATGGTACAAATAACGCTTATATCTTTGTAAGAATTCGCAACTAAAACAAAAGATTCTTTTGGAATTGCACACTTCTCCTTTAGGAGAACACTTAGGATTTTTAAAAGCATACCACAGGGTGAAGAAAGGATTTTTTTGGGATTGGCATTTAATTTGATATTCAAAAGTTTTTGGTGGAATGTTTGGTTTTCCAGCAGAATAAAGTTGATACAATTAATACCTCGGGTCTTCTACAACCTTTATCCATTCCAAGTCAACGATGGGAGGATATTTCAATGGATTTTATCACAAGTTTACCTAAGTCCGAGGGAAAGAGTATCATCATGGTGGTATTTGATAGACTTAGCAAGTATGCACACTTTTTTGCATTATCTCATCCATTTAAAGCAAGTACAGTTGCTACTACATTTATGGACACAATTCAAAAGCCTCATGGAAACCAAAGGGTTATTGTGAGCGACAGAGATCCCATTTTTACTGGAAATTTTTTGACAGAGTTATTTTCTTGTTTGGGTACTGATTTAGCTCATATCTCATCTTATCATCCTCAATCTGATGGTCAAGCTGAGATAGTAAATAAATTTTTGGAAGGATATCTTCGTTTTTTTGTATCTGATAAACAAACACAATGGATCAAGTGGTTACCTCTCATTGAATGGTGGTATAACACTTCCTTCCATACTGTAGCAAAAATGACCCCATTTATGGCACTTTATGGATATCATCTACTGTCCATCACATCATATTTAAGAGAAAATTCGAAGGTTCAAGCAGTGGAAGATCACATTGAGCATCAAAAAGAAGTTCTTCAACTCTTAAAGGATACCCTGAATTTGGCACAAAATTGAATGAAAAAATAGGAAAATCAACATCGCAGAGAGAGAAGTTTTGATGTAGGAGACTGGGTATTTTTATGGCTACAACCATACAAACAAATGTGCCTCAAGCAAGCTAAGAATGATAATAAATTATAGCCAAAGTACTATGGTCCTTACAAGGTGTTGCAAAATATTAGTACTATGGCAGAAAAATTGGAGTTCCCTGCATCTTCACGAGTGCATCCAGTTTTCCATGTTTCATCCTTAAAGAAGGTTATAGGTGAAAATATTCTTGTTCAAACAATATTGCTAGAACTTGATGAGGAAGGAAAAAGCACATTGGAACTATAAGTGGTCATGGAAACAAGAACTCGAGAGCTACAAAATCGATCAATTTTAGAGTATCTCATCAGGTGGAAGAACTTACCCACTGAAGATTCTACATGGGAGGATCCAAATTCTATACAGAAGAACCCAGAGATACTCAAGCATTGAGGATAACACTTTTTTGAAGGAGAGGGGCATGTTAGGTCCCTATATTACCAGTATAGTCACTTATTGTTGTTAGTGTAAGCCCCTTATTGTTATTAGTGTACCCCTGTAACCCCCATATTGTTATTATTGTGCCCTTAAATTATTATTGTTAGGTCAGCTAGGATTACATTGTGGCCCCACTAGGATTACAATGTGGCCCCATGGAATGCTATATATAGAAAGGAGGTTTTGTAATTTGTATCATCCAAGAATTTTTCATTCATGTAATGTATTGGAGGTTGCCCCCTCAAAGTGGCTTATTTATAAGGCGTTGATATCTCTTTTCTTCTATTTTTGGAGTTGGTTTCACAACAAGATCTCAGCAAGTTCCACCTCTGAGGCCACAGGTATCCCTACTGTGGGTGAAAAATGGTTTGAGAATGGTAAATTTGACAAAGAATTTTCAGAGACCTTTATCAAAACAAGGTATAGAGGAGGCAACAAGATAGTTTTCCCTTTATCACACCTCAAACATAGATTTTCATCCTCAATGATGGTTATCATGAAGTACTTCACCTGTGAGGGGAGATGCTCCAGGCTCTACTCCTACCATGTCAGATTCCTCATGCATTTCACACAGGTCAAGATGCTCAACTTGCCCTACTATCTCTATAGAAGTATGGAGAAGATGTCTTCTGTTTTTCGGAGGAGCAATCACTCCAAACAAATGCATAGCTTGTTCCAACATTCCTTCATCAAGATGGTGGTATTTCATCAGTTGGAGCAGTAGGGTATACCTTGGGAGGTATTCATAGCACATGAAGTCTTCACAAACCCAAGCCTCCTCCTTAACCAAATTTTCCCTCCTCATCTGCACAAGTACCCTCACCCTAAGCAAATCTCCCTTCTTCCCCTTCTATTGATGCATCAAATGAAGAGGATGACAGTGGAAATAATTAACAAGGTGATGACAGTAGAGGTGATGAAGTCAGTGAGGCAGAGACATAAACTAATGAGGAATAGCAAGAGGGAAATGATGGTGAAGAGGAGGGAAATGAACATAGTAGTGATGACGACAAAAATAGTGACAATTTGGAGGGAGGAAATGATGGTAATGATGCAAATGAGTCAGCCCAAAGTGAAGAAAAGGATGATGCATATGAACAAAGTGATGAGCAAGAAGATGTTGATGAAAATGAGGAGGTTGATAGTCAAAAGGACAGTGAACATGGCAGTCAAAGGGAAAATGTGCATGACCATGAAAATGGTGAGAAAAGTCATGAGGATAATAGTTATTATATGAAAGAGGAAAATGATGAGGAAGAAACATAATTTGAAGAACAAGACAGTGACAAAGAAGATGACACTGATGGAACAGGAAGTGACAAACCATGACAACAAAAGAGATAGTCATGATTTTCATGACAACAGTCATGACACCAATCAGCCTCCTGGTGATAATGAAAATGATAACAGTGTAGGAGATGATGAAGAGTAAATTATTCCTAATGATGAACAAAACCAAAGTGAAGAAAGTGCATAGGCTAATAGTCCAAATTAAGACCATGGTCACAATACAGACAACAGTGAAGAAGGTGAGAGTGATAATAGTGTTGAGGATCAAAAGAGAAATGATGAAACAGAGCAAGTAGTGACTGATGAAGGTCCTAGTGAAGTTGAAGAAGCTGATGGCAGCACCAAAGGTCATAGCGATGATGAAAACACTACCAAAACCACCATCACACCTCTTACATGCACATACCAAAGAGGGCCAAGGCAAGTCTTTGCTGCCTCCAAAAGGAAAGGGACCTTGCCATATCCATTAATTCTAAGGTTTGAAAAGGGTAAATAAACAGTGGAAAAGGTTAAGAAAGGTAAGAAGAGCAAGCTATCTACTCAAAAGCCTCAATTCATTGACCTAGACAATGATAATGAAGGTAAGGAGATGACCACCAGACTGCTACTCCAAAGCAAGGATGCACAAATCAAGGAGTGGGAGAGAGATTTTGGCATGGCACAATACATCATTCAGTATTATAAGAATTAGCACAAGCACTTCAAGAAGATAAAAAGGGGTATGGCCCTCCAGAAAAACATGACCAAGTACTATTCCATGAAACACAAGCTTGTTTGTGCCAAACTAAAGGAAGCCCTCCTTGAAGTCCAAACCCTAAAGGAGGAAAAAGAGCAAGATAACCTTGGATTTCTAGCTTCAACTTCTCAACAGGTCTCCAAGACCCCTTAAAGGAGGCCTCCACCCATTTTGAGAAAATTTGGAACACTTTTTGTTTTTTGTGATTTTTAAGGCCCATTAGCACAACGCAACTGGCGCTACGCTAATCCATGGACCATATTCAGGAGGAAAACTCAACATTTTTGGGTTTATAATCACCATTACACTTTTATCACCATGTTTCAGATGATTTGGAGTAGGTTTGACCCCTCAAAAGGTTAAAATCCCGTCTTTTTTCACCATTCTGCCACTATTTCAGACCTGGCATTGTGCTAATGGTAGTCTTGGGATTTTGACATTTGACTATGATACAGAAGCTGTATTAGGAAAATAAAAGCCTTTTTGGAAATTAGACTCATAATTCTTTCCAAAAAACAATCATGGATCCAAATCCAACTTCAGGAAGGGGTCCAAAACTTCGTTGCAAAGGTGCCTATTTTCTACTAAAAGTGGCGCTGGGCAAATGGACTATTTAGTATGTTTTTGGCCAAAAGTAAAAAATCCACACTCATTTATTGAAAAATCATATTTTAGTGTTTTTTGAGGCAAATCACTCTAGAATTAGGTGCAAGAAGTTATTTTAGCATTTATTTCATGAGATATTTTGTGCCTTGGGCCTTGCATCGTCTCTTAGGCATAAATGACATTTATGGGTGATTTTGACTTTTATCAACCCTATCTAGGGTTTTTTCCCTCCTTTGGTGAGTTAAATAGAGCATGAGGGCTTCATTGTAAATGTTGGAATTTGATGAGGTTTGAGAGAAATACATGGTTTTTATGAGCTTGGAGAAGAAATTGGTGTTGTGGAGTTTATGAATGGTTTTCTTGGATTGATGATGGAGAAACTTGTTTGCAGGATCCCTGAGATTGGTTAATAGTGATGTATTCTTAATTTTTTCATGTTTTCTTGTTATCATTGTATTTCATCCTTCTTTGTTGCAGTAGAACAGAAAATTATAGGTTGAGAAATGATCTTTTAAGCACCTTAGTCCTCTTGCCTTTTATTATGTTTTCCTCTGTTGGGTCAGCTTAAGGAATTCTTAACTGCTCCTTAGGCCTACCTAAACTTCTTTGTTTCATTAATTGGTTAGTATGATAGTTTAAAAATATGTTTCATGGTAAGCCCTGCTTATTTTATGTTATCTAAACTCTGTCTTGAAACCTCTCTTTGAAGTACTGCTTGCTAGGTTAAGTCAAAGAGGTCTTATTTTTATCTTGCCCTTCGTCCATGCCTATCAGTTTGCCTCAAAGTTATTTATAGCTTGATTTATGATGTTTAGGAGTTCCCTATTCATGAAATAAAGTTATTTGTGATCTTAAATGTTTTCTAAAGCTTGAAGGTGAAATCAATAGAAGTTAAATGAGTTTCTCGCCTTCTATATTTCATTGAAATTGTTTGTCTTGAATGGTTATTGGTTTAAGTATTTTCATTGAGATGAATGGTTTTCCCTATCTTATGGGTTATATATTTTGCTTATAATTCTTTAATACCTCCTTGTTATAGGTATTTGACAAAGGATTCTTGATTTCCCTTTGCCCTTCCTTATTCACCAACTTTATATCCATCCCACTTCACACATAACTGTAAGGATCCATTAACCTTGCTAGATTGGCCCTGCAGTGCACTCTAATTCATTATTTAGATATCCATGACTTTCATTGACTCCATATCCCAATGATTTAAAGAGCTCTCACTCCACCTATTCTACCTGTTCATCTTACCCAACCAAAACAAACAACAAACCCTACACTTAACAACTAGCCTAAAAAATCAAAACCCTAAAAGAAAACAAGTTCACCTCCTTTGTAAACAATAGAGAGAGCCCTCTCCGAGTCTAGGAAGGATAGGTCCTAGGACTCCAAAGACTGGTCTGATGTTACCCTGTGCATGTGGTCTACCAATCTACCAAATCACAGGACCCTAACATAATGGCGATCACGGTGGGACATTTGAGTATATAGTTGCCTGAATACATCTTATGACTCATTTAGACCATCAGTTAGACTTAGAAAATCCATTGATTCTACCACCTCATCTTCACACTAACATTCTATCAATCACGGTGGGACCTTCTAAGTCAATGACAATCTAAGTATGCCCTAGGACCTCAGAAAACTCACAAATATCCTTAGATTGGTATTTATTTGTTGATGGTGGACAACAAGAACATCCTTACAACCAATAAACATCATCCACTTGGCAACTCCACTGGTCTTCAGTAGCCCTGTTGACCCCACTAGTTCTCATAAACTTCCCTAATAATGCATTAAGCAATCCCATTCATGCTGATGATGGACTGAAAAGTTCAAATCTTCCACCTGGAAACTCCACAACCCTCAATAGACCTTAAGACTCCATTGGTGGAAAACCCTAGACTGGTTGAAAAGATACACTGACCCTTTCTGATTTACAAACATGGATCCAAGGATACAAAGGAGATATGCTATGATGAGCAGAGGTCACATCCTTGGATTTTCACATAAAATGCCTCAGATAAATTGGTTAAAAAACCTACCTATATTTCAAGATGAAAAATGTGATGACCCCTTATTACATCTCATCCGATTTCATATAAATGTATGTAGGTTAAAGGTTGAGTGGCATGAATACTGCCTCATGAAAATATTTATGGCAAAATTAGAGGGTAAGGCAAGAGAATGGTTGAAGCCTCATCATGTGTTTTCCTTAAAATATCTCCACAAGGTTTTTTGTGAGCATTATAAAGAAAATTGTCCATCTCTATCATTAGCTGAAAATTGTTATGATCAATCCGAAGACCTCATACAATACCTTGTAAACATTGATGAAGATTTAGGAAATTAGCATCCTGAGGATCTATTAGAAGCCATTCATCAATTTCATTCTGAAGATAGCTATCATGACAGCATGTTGGAACACGGTCTCCTACAAGCTATGAAACTGGTCCATTTTGAATATTTTTTATTAGATTTAATCTAACGTAGGGGTTTTGGGGTGGGTCAAAGCCCCGAAAGCATTGTAATGGGTAAAAGGGTAATCTAGGGGTCCGAAAACCACGGTTTGCAGACCATAGGATTGTCTAGGCTATATTATTATAAATAGAGGAACATTTTTTATTGTAGGAGATAGGAATGAGGAGCTATTGATGTGAATTGTGGTTTAAGCTATCTGCTTGGGTTTTGGGGAAAGGACTCCTGCTGGCTGTGTGCACGGAGATCCAAGTCTAGCTATGTGTGGACCCTGCTGCTGTGTGCGCAAGTTGGAAAGGGAATTGTAAGGAAGGATTGATGAATGAATGAATAAGAGAGATTGATAGAGAACTGAATCTGTGAGTACTCTTGTGCGAATTGTTGATAATTGTTGCACTGTGTATTTTCTGTGTTTAAGCTGCGAAGATCTTTGTAAGTGTGTTTTTGGTATCTGGATTGGTTTTTTTCTGTTCTGTTCTATTTATGTAATGTTGTGTTACTATCATAAATGCATATAATTATAGATCTAGTGCACATGGATGCGAATAAAGACTTAATTAACCCTGCGGAGAGAAAAGTAATCTGGGAATTACAGGGCTTAGTGCAGCTCTGCTTGCCTTATCTATCCTTTCTCAAGGTGTGGAAACCTGGTTCCAACACCCACCCATACTACTTTGGGTGAGACTTTGACCTACGCAAGCAAGTCACTGCCGAAAGGGCCAGTAGTATAGGGGTTTGTTGGAAAACCTTGTGCTCCAAACTTGGGTCAGGACCCCTCGAGCCAACAAATGGTTCCGTTGCCGGGACCGAAAGAAGTCTAAGAAAGGGATTGGGTAATGACAAGAGAATATTGGAAGCCTGAAAGAAAGGAAATCGAATATTGGTTCGAAAGGCAGATCCAATAATTCGCAGTAAAAGAAAATCGCAGTGAGAAGTTAACAGAGGAAAGGTGGAAAAATAGGTACATCTTGACAGAGAGCTACAAATTTTTTTTTGTGAAATTTGTGATCGAGCTCTAGGAGTGGCTGGCTAGACTTGTAGAATTCTAGAAGTGCTTTAAGGAAGAACAAGTCACTCAATGGACCCTAGAGCTGATCCGACAACTAGAAAAGATTGATAATACTATCACATGCATGGTAGATCACTAGGTGGATAGTGTGCTTGGAGGATTTGTAACAGAATTTTTTATTGATCAGTTTGTCTCATACTCTGAGGCCAAATGACTATTATTTAAAGGGTTCTGAGGAAAATTCCTGAGGAAATTACCATTGTTGATTAAGATATTACTGTGTGAAAAGATAATTCTGTGTATTCATACTAACTGAATGACCTCGGATCTAGACGGGAGCGCGAAACACAATGGTAAATACTATCAGACCAACCTCGATGGAGGGAGATATGCCTATAATCTGTGGCAAGAACTAGTTGCGCGAGATCCTTTAGCTACATCGCCACCCAAGCCTCACAAAGGTAAGAATTCACCGATACCACTACCCCCCGTAAATAACGATATGGCCGCGCACCTGAAACTTCCTACCTTCAAGGGGTTAGGAGATGAGGATATGGACCGGTTCTGGTTCATTGCAGATTCGTTTGGAATACGCAGAATGTGGCAAATTATATGGTAAAGAGGGTGCAGCTGTCATTGGCATTCGAGGATAGGGCCCTAGACTAGTATATGCAACACATTGCCCAGAATGGGAGTGCATCCATTCGAGATATCAAGGATGCTCTGAAGCAATAGTTGCAAAAGCCGAAATCATATTCCCAGCTAGTAGCAGAAGTAAAGGACTTCAAACAAGGTGTGTCTGAGTTGGTGTGGGAGGTTGCTCAATGATTGAGGAAGGAAATCAGGGAGGGAGGATTCGAGTATGATGAAAGACAACATATGGAATGGTTCATCGCTATGTTGTTACCTCACCTGTGCACGCCAATGAGTCATCAGACCTTTGAGTCAGAGGAGAAAGCTATGGAAGTCGCTATGAAACTAGAAGCTGCACCCCGTGAGGATACGTTGGTAGGGGTACAGCAAATCCAGGAATAACATGGGGCTATGCATATGGAAATACAGAACCTGTGAAAGGAGCGAGGAAAGGATGGCTGCATAGATCTATGGTGCATACGATGTCAAGTGTCTGGCCATACGAAGTACCAGTGCCCTCTACTAGCGGATTACATGCGAGTGGGAGGACCTAGTCTGGTGCGACCAGGAGAAAATAGGGAACCTACCCTGTCATGACCAGGATCATGTGGGCCTGCGCTATGGTGTGATGATTGTTCTGTAGTAGGACTGCATGATATGAACCATTGCTCGTGTCTTGGTGCATATGTCCCAAAACTAAAGAAACAATGGTGTAGGTTCTACCGGTCAATGGGACATGATGAGTAGACCTGTCGTACTTATGACTTGATGATAGATCGTGGGAAATTTTATATGGTACAATCAGACCCTGTGTCACCAAGAGGGTCTTCGCACTTCGGAGGATCTCCAGCTCGGAGCAGAGGAGGTCGAGGAGGGAGCACAGGACAAGGATGTGGGCAGCTAATCTGTTATAACTACAGAGAGATGGGACACTTCACCAGAGACTTCCCAAATCCCACCAGGCCATCGTGCAAGTATTGTAGGTAGTTGGACCACGTGGTGGAGGATTACCCAATTTTAATAGCCAAGATGCGGGAGAAACAGCCCACCCCTACGCAGAATGTGCAACGAGTTAAAACCAAACTAAGGAATGCAGATCTGAGCATAAAGGTGATGACACGTAGTAGGATGGTCACCCAGGGAGAAAAGGAGGAGCTTGCCTCTCGGGAAGGATTGAGCTTCAAAGGACAAGAACCATTGGCAACCCCCGCGCAGCTGCCGACACACCTCAGGATAGAGGAAGGGATTAAGCCCTTTCTACAGGCATGTCTGAAGCTGCTACAAAACCCACAGGCTGCATGAAACCTCCAAGCACTACTGAATACCTGCGCATCTGATTCCAATTTGATTCCTAGGACCAAGGATGTACAAAAACTATACAACTATAAGAAATTCACTGGAAAAGAAATGCAATTGACTGCGCATATTGGTGACTACGAGATGGATCAGGTTATCTTATATCTTGGATCAGATGCGAATGTATTACCAAAGCAGACATGCTAATGAATGGGATATCGTAAATTAGAATGGTCCACCATCCACCTATGAATGGAAAATCAATAAAAAATCCTTCCTTTGGGTAGGCTACCAAAATTCATGGTTGATATCGTAGGGGTAAAGGTCCTAGCTGACTTCGAAGTAATAGAAATTGTGGAAGATGCAGATCCCTACCCTATGATCCTAGGATTGCATTGGGCTAGAGACATGGGGGGTGTCATCAATCTCAAATGGCATAGCATGGTGTTTGAGAACAATGGTACATGCATAATAGTACCACTAGACCCAACAGAAGGTGCGCGGTATACAGAGCCAGCCTACAAGGAGGAGGAAATATATCACATCTACAAACTGACTACGTGGGATGAAGATCAGGTTAACCCCATGGATGAAGGAGTACTCTATTGGGAAAAGGACAGTGAGTGCTTCTCTGACTCTGATGATGAACTGGAAAATTGGCAACGACAATTGCATGAAATGTCATTGCTGCAATGTCTTCGGACCACCAGGAATTTCTACTGCATCTCTACCAAGGTAAGAGTCCTACCCTACCATGATAACGTAGGTCATACCATGATGTTAGTTGAAACCCAAATTCCCAAGGAACGCAGGCTAGGGGAATTGGTGCTAACCTTGTGCAAAGCACCTACGCATTGGGGGGGTACACAGGAGAAGTGTCGAGGTAGGACGATCCTGCACTTAAGGACCCCAGCTGACAACTGGGCCGTGAGATCGATAGACCCATGCGGATACTTGCTAACATACGACACTCAAGGGTGCAATAAGACCCCACTCGAACAGGCTCCCCTGGTTATCAACGACCTAGGTCTACGTTTGATTATGGAGGTACACAAACCCTCATGCATATGGGAGAATTTGAGAACACTTCAAATGATAGATGGCACACAAACGCTTGATGCAGCCCTGCCATATAGGAACATGACATCCAAGGGAGAGGTGCTCTGATCGAGAAGATTGGTGGCCAAGTTACTAAGTTGGTACCTGACTCGTGTTACAAAACACCTGGCGCCAACCCTAATTTAGGGTACGCAAGCAACACATAGGCCTCATCCGAGGATTTCCAACTCATGGGAGAATCCTCAGGTGTGGCTCACGACCGTCAGCCTGCCCCACATTGATAAGAAAGGAACCTTGCAGTTATGTGAAAGGGGTGGCAGACCATCAATGTAGCCATTTATGGTAAGTCAGATTCGAACGAATGATGGTAAGTTTCACGTATGTGCTACTCCGTCGTTAAAAAGATCCAGACAATGTGCAGATAGAAAGATAACTTCACAATAGGCTACATATTGTCTATACATCATGCCCCTATTATTCGACGACTAGCTTACTGGGATCATTGACATTTCCTGGGATGCAGGTCTTTTTTTTGCTATGGCGGATCCTAACATGCTGAATGTTTCAGTCCTTGACTGTTCAGCACCCGCAGACATCATATTGAGGGGGCATCAGAAATCCAATTTATATCAAATGCTTAAGCGTTGGCCTTATGCAGAGGGAATTTCTTGTGAACCATGCACAAAGAGGCACCATGACTGCGCGATAGGAGTACCCAACCTTTTCACATCGAGGACGACCGCGGGACCTAGCCGGATGGCTTCAACTAATACAGCAAAGGGGGAAATGCTATTATCACATTCCCCCGCCCATGGTGTCATAATCAGGTCATGCTTAATCCTACGCTGGGAAGAAATGCTGATATATAGGGACATGCTGCAACTACTCTGCGGCCCCAGATTACTAACTAGGAGAAGCCATATTTTCTCGCTCACTCGCACTACCCTAGTTCACGATCATGATCTAACCTCTACAGACATCCAAATAGATTTTTTGCAGCTATCCCACATGGCACTACAAGGATTATACAATGAGGTGTTACAAGAGGTCCGTCACCGAGACCGGACTACACGACAGCAGGGTGAAATACCTCTGACAGTATGGGCACAGTAGGTTGAATTGGTCGCAGACACAACAAATATTATTCAAGAGTAGCTTACTCAGGGCCCGTAGTTGGTTGAAGCAGCTACATAACTCTAGACAATAGTCAGGCACCATTCTATGCTTTAGCATATCCAAAAGGAATTATAGCAGGCAGAAGCTGCTCTTGATCAGGTCAGAGCTTCCTCACCCTCCAACGTCTCCGTGCAGCGTCTAACCTTCATGGACACGATTGAAAACTTTCGCGTCACCAATCATGTCATCCAAAAACGGTTGAAACCTTGGGCCAACACCACACTCCATCTCACCCAAGATGCTCAGTCCATCGTTGTGAGCCTCCACTAGCTGTTAGAATGAGTTACCATAGTTCTAGATGGGCTTGCCTCCCTAACACTTTTCAATGTTGCACAACGAGCTACTGCCCAGAGTCAAGAAGTGCTCCACTCGCTCGTCCACACCCTTGCTACCTTGTATGCACAGATCAAGGCCACACCACCGCAGTGACTCAGGACGAGTCACAAGATTGTGTTGGGGGACTATTGGAACAGGGTCTCCTACAAGCTGTGAAACTGGTCCATTTTGAATATTTTTTATTAGATTTAATCTAGTGGAGGGGTTTTGGGGTGGGTCAAAGCCCCAAAAGCATTATAATGGGTAAAAGGGTAAACCAGGGGTCCGAAAACCATGGTTTGCAGACCATAGGATTGCCTAGGCTAGATTATTATAAATAGAGGAACATTTTGTATTGTAGGAGATAGGAATGAGGAGCTATTGATGCGAATTGTGGTTTAAGCTATCTTTTTGGCTTTTGGGGAAAGGACTCCTACTGGATGTGTGCGCGGATATCCAAGTCCAACTGTGTGCAAACCCTGTTTCTTTGTGCGCAGGTTGGGAAGGGAATTGTAAGGAAGGATTGATGAATGAATGAATAAGAAAGATTGATAGAAAACTGAATCTCTGAGTACTCTTGTGCGAATTTTTGATAATTTATACACTGTGTATTTTCTGTGTTTAAGCTGCGAAGATCTGTGTAAGTGTGTTTTCAGTATCTAGATTGGTTTTTCTCTATTTTGTTATGTTTATGTAATGTTGTGTTACTATCATAAATGCATATAATTATAGATCTAGTGCACATGGATGTGAATAGAGACTTAATTAACCCTGTGCAAGAAAAGTAATATAGGAATTACAGGGCTCAGTGTAGCTCTGGTTGCCTTACCTATCCTTTTTCAGGAGGGTGCAGAAACTTGCTTCCAGCACCCACCCATACTACTTCGGGTGAGACTTTGACTTACGCAAGTAGGTCACTGCCAAAAGGGCCAGTAGTATAGGGGTTTGTTGGCAAACCTTGCACTCTGAACCTAGGTCAGGACACCTCAAGCCAACACAACCTAGAGGAGTTAGTTGAGGAAGGACCCAATCAAGGAATAGAAGAAAACCCATAAGATCTCTCTGGAGGCACAAGTGATGATTCACCATCTCTTCTACGTGAGGCTGAAGAAAACATTCAACCCCAAAATCAGCCTTCACAAGAGAAAGAGAACTATTGTACTTCTATCCAAAGAAAGAGAAAAATGCGTCCTCTTTTGATTGAAGAAGAAATGAATCAGATGCTAAACATGCAGCCAACCTCTAAACCTTCATGTGAAAAAAATACTAATTTAAATTCTTTTTCTAACCCTGTCTACCATAAGTCAGAAAGTGAACTTGTAGATCAATTCAAAGAAGAAAAAACTAGTAATCCCATATGTTTGATTGGTGAAATTATTTATGTTGATGATTCTCCAAATTTTGATCAGTCTGATGATGATGATGTTCTCCAAATAGAAGCTAACCTTGCAGGGCCATCAACACTTGATTTGTGGGATGAAGTTCACTATCATCAGATTGAAAGCAGTAATCAACCAAGACAGGTCACCTATGACACCGATGAGGAAATCCTTGAAAGTTTAGAAGTTAAGAGTCTCTAACTCTTTGCTCTACTTCACTCCAGTCCATCAGAAATAACTTTCACATAATTGGAAATCAACAGTCTTTCAGCTTTGATGTTTAGGTTGAGGAGGATGATGAACTTATTGAGAAAATTGTCAGTAAGAAGCCTTCTCCTGAAATGGTTGAGGAGATCATTGGGAACATGGAATCCCCCTTAGCTCTAGATCTGCACCCACCAAGTTCCATTGAGTCACAAATTGCAGGTGAAGCCTTAGAAGTTGATAATCACATGAGATTTGTTACACTACCTTCTTCGGAAGATTCATTGTCAAATAGTGCTCCTGATCATCAATATGATGACCTTCACACATATTTCATCCCACTCTATCAGAACATATCAAGCGTGCTAGAGGGAAAATTTTCAATCTATCGTGAATCTACTAGTTTAGATGATCATGAGGAAGAGGAAGATTTTCTTTCCCAAAATAATCCTAAACTCAGCCAAGTGGAGGAAGAAACAATCCTAGATCAAGCTTAATTTCCAAATCTTCACATTCAGGTATTGTTTCAAGATCCCTTTGTTGATTTGTTAGATACATTTGAAGAGGGTGTAAAACCTGTCAAGAATATTTTGATGCAGAATTCCAAGAACATTTTAGGCATTGATGTTCAAACACAAATGAAAAGGGAGTGGCCTTTTGATTTTTTCAAAACACTCAAAAATCTAAACCAAGATCCCTCATGGAATCATCTGTTTTATTGACTGTATTGGAAAAGAGAGTTCACCAGTTGAATGTATATCATGTATAGGTTAGATTAGGATAGATAGGCAAGAAAATAAGATCAGCACTATGAACATCATTTTACCTTTAGTTTTAGATTGTTTTGACCAAAAAGAGAGAAAAAACTCAAAAAAATAGAAAGAAGGAAAAAGAGGTCAGATTTGAAAAAGAGGTATAGCCCCACACCCAAAAAATAGTAATACTGAAAGTGTGCAAGCCTAAATGCCACTATTGGTTCAAAAAGAAGATCTTGTTTCAGTCATCTAGCCTAATCATGGCCGAAACATGTTTTTAATTTTTTATTGGTAAGTTAGTGAAAGAGAACTTTTCAAAGCATATAAACATAATTTGTCAGTAGGAATAGATTAGGAAGAAAAGATACTGGTTCTCCATGCTCAAATCTGAACCAAAGAGAAAAGATAGGGATGCCTAAAAAATTCTGAATCAGAGCCCTCATGTTTTCTAGTTTTTCATTATACAAAAATAATGCGTGTGTGTAGCTTGTCCAAATGACATAGCCCATGGAAAATCAAATTTCCTAATCCTAATTTGATCATGTTTTGATTTTCCTGTTAGTAGAATAGAGAATAAAATTTGTCAAACAGCTTAATCTTGACAAATGATTAGACTAGGTATAGAATAAGAGATTTCATTAGCCTAATATAAACTCTTGGAAGTAATAAGGGTAGAAATAGATAGTCTTTTATGCTTTCAAAATAAAATGATGTCAAGGGTTTGCTACTCCAAGTGCACCCAAGTGAAGAAAAAATGTTAGGCCAAGTAATATGGGTAGGTAGGAAAGAGGTTGAAGCAAACATGTCTTTTCAGATTGTGAGATAATAGCTTCAAAATAACATCAACAAATGAATAAATAAAGATATGCAAAGTGCAAGTAAGGCACTGGTCTTCAAAGCTCATAGATCTGAACTCTTAGGTTCTAGACACCTCCTGAAAAGGAGATGCCCTCCCTAAGTGGAGCCATTGTTAGTCATCCATAATTTTTACTATCTGTAGATGACTATAAATTGGTTCTATTTTTCTAAAAATAAGATTCTTGAATATTGTGAGTTTTAGAAATCTCACTGCCTTCATTATCCTTAGGATAAATTTTTCACTATTTCATTATCCTATCCTATCAAGGTTAGCTCACTACTCCCAAAAGACCCATCATGAGCTCATGCCACTAAATTTCACTATGTTTGGCCACCTCTAACCTTACCACTATATTTTGACTTGTCTAACCCATCTACTTCCACCTTGGATTGCCAAGTAGCCTAATCTATTCCCTTATTCACCAAGTGCCTCAAGCATGGGTGGTCTCAAGCTACCTTTCTAGGCTCTTTAGATAAATCAAAATCATGAGTTTTTAGGTCTGCAATGCATAAGGTTTTTCAAAAGCTCTACTTTACACCTAAAAACCCCAAACTAAGTTTTCAATCAAAGGCCATGTCCAAAGAGCCTCCCACTAGGTCACCTAGGGTTTCATAGGTCATAGGATTGTTTTGGTGTTCTAAATATTTTTTTTCCTATGCCAAGAGGCTGTAATCAAAGAGGAAAAAGGACAACACATGATTGTCCATATTGATCAAAAACCGTTCAAGGAAGGCCTCCTTGGCCAAAGCACAAATTCTGCAAGGGATAGTTGCCCTTGTTCACATTTCTGAAAAAATGATCGAGACGACCATCAACAAAATAATAGGTAAGGTAATAGGGTGAATCATCACAAGAAGACATCTGCAGCAAGGAAAATGCATCAAGCCTATGTACAATGAGATTAAGGGTTTTTGGGATTGGTTGACAAAATGGTGTTTCCAAACAAGGAACCATCACAAAGACCACCAAGACAGAAGGCAAAGCAACACAACCATGGACACATTGAAGATTTTTAGAAACCATGAATGAATAAGGGAAAAAGGTGAGGTGAATTTAACAGAAACGAATGAACTTGAAAGGGCTATAGATAACTTAGAAGACAACACTTCTTATTCTTCTCTAATAGCCCTAAAACCTAAGAGTTTGGAAAGATAGACAAAGCACGTTAAATGAAGATGATAAGTCCTCCTTCATAATAGTAGAAGGCATTCAAAGGATGTCCAAGGTGTTCTCTAGGGTTTGTCAAAGCAGCACTACTTCACCTACACCAAAGGGAGAAATGGTAACGAATATTAGTGTGATGGAACCTAGGTTTCCCAGTGCAGTCAAATGTCTTAAAAATGATGAAAGGAAGGTAAGCATGAAGTAAAGTGCCAAACAAGAAAATCATGATGAGCATAAGTTCACTGTTGAGAAAATGAGGTGTCAAACTGTAAAAGGGACTAAGATGGCCAAAGGAAAATGTGTTGTAGGCACCTATAGAAAATCAGAAGTGGCCAACGGAACACATGTCATGGTATGATTTTCTTAGACTCTTTGTCAAAATAAATATACTATTGCCTAAAAAATTAGTAAGGAGGTAAAAAACATGTTTCAGGTCACCTACAATAAAAAATGCCAAAAGGGATAAGAACAGTGTTTTTAGTTTGTCAAATGCATGCCAAAAACAATTTGAACAATGCCCATACTTTCAAAGATAAAAAGGATAAATAGGAAATTTGCATCCCCTCAGCCAACCATCACCACAAAAGAAGAAAATATGCCTTGAGAAAGCCTTCAAAAACCCCTGTAAAAGATATAAAGGGTATCAGTCAAATGACAAAAAGGTTGAAAACATAGTAAAGTGGGTTTATAAATTTGATTTATTTTTCTCAAGAGGTATAAAGGTGCTTTAGTTTCATTTCAAACTCATTTAGCACTTGGTAAAGAGAAAAAAGGCTTCAGGAGAGAAAACAAAGTTTTCTGACCATTTCTGGGAAAAAAATTTCTAGTGCTGCGCAAATTAGTGGAGCTACGCAAAAAAGAGCTTGCGCTGCACTAAACCATCCTCCGTCCATTTAGAACAACATAACGTTGTGAAAATTTGGCTCAGCACTGTGCTAATCCTAGGCATTGTGCAAACACGGGCCCGACTCGCCCGGAATCTGATTGCTACTATACGTGCCCGACACTGCACTAACCCATGGGAAGGCCTGCCAGCACTGCGCTAACAGGCCAACCCGATAGCTCAAGCAAGGCGCTGCGCTAACACAAAAAACCTCCAAAAAAGAAATTTCTTTTTCCTAACTCTCAAATTCCCTTTCTCAAATGCCTCCAAAGGTCTACAAAGAGCCAAAATTGGTAAGTGACTTCCTTTCCTTGTCCCCAAACAAATTTCAATAAATTTTAGTGTTTTGTGGCTTTGAATGTTCAAACCCTAAGTGGGTAAACCCTAGGTCTTACATGCAAAGGATCCTTTGTTTTAAACCTCCTTGAAACCAGTTTGATGTCATGTAAGGGTAAGTGAGTTAAGGTGGCTGCAATACACCTTTGAGAAAAGCCTCCTTAGGCTCCAAGGAAACTTAATCCTAAAAAACCTAACCTCCACATCCCTCATTCAATACAAATTTGACTTCATCATCATCTTCATTATGTTTGATCAAGCCCTAGATTTTCAACCAACATCTCCTATCATTATGTGAGGAGCTGAAAACGGCAGTAGCAGTGAAAGTGGTCAAAGGCCTTTAAGACCAAAACATAAGGGAAGGAAAGTCAATAGATTGGAACCTCAAAGCACAATTTCCATCACCTCCTCTCCTAGGATCCTGTAATGTTTTCAATTTTGTGAGAAGGTCAAAGAAGTGAAGAGCCACCCTGAGCTTACAAGGCTCCTCAATCTCAACTTACAAAAAAAGCACTCAAGCCTTGCAGGAGTATATTTTGAGGTCTCAGCAGGTGCTATCTCTGAGGCCACAGGTTTCCCTGCTATGGGTGAAAAATGGTTTAAGAAGGGCAATTGGACAAAGACTTGTTAGAGCTCTTTATCAAAATAAGGTATAGAGGAGGCAACAATATAGTTTTCCCTTTCTCACACCTCAAACATAGAATTTCATCCTTAATGATGGTTATCATGAATTACTTCACCTATGAGGGGAGATACTCCAGGCTCTACTCCTACCATTTCAGACTACTCATGCATTTCACATAGGTCAAGATGCACAACCTTCCCTACTATCTCCATAGAAGTATGGAGAAGGTGTCTTTTATTGTCTGGAGGAGGAATCACTCCCAACAAATGCATAGCTTGTTCCACCATTCCTTGATCAAGATGGTGGTATTACATCAGTTGGAGTAGTAGGGTATACCTTGGGAGGTATTCATAGCACATGAAGTCTTCACGACCCCCCAGCCTCCTCCTCAACCAGATTTCCCCTCCTCATCTGCACAAGTACCCTCACCAAAAAAAATCTCTCTTCTTCCACTTCTATTGATTCATCAAATGAAGAGGATGACAGTGGCAATAATGAACAAGGTGATGACAGTAGAGGTGATGAAATCAGTGAGGGAGAGACAAAAATTAATGAGGAAGAGCAAGAGGGAAATGATGGTGAAGATGAGGGAAATGAACATTTCAGTGATGAAGAAAAAAATAGTGATAATTTGGAGGGAGGCAGTCATGGTAATGATGCAAATGAGTCAGCCCAAAGTGAGAAAAGGATGATGCAGATGAACAAAGTGATTACCAATAAGATGTTGATGAAAATGAGGAGGTTGACAGTCAAAAGGACAGTGAACATGATAGTCAAAGAGAAAATGTGCATGACCATGAAAACAGTGAGAAAAGTCATGAGGATAAAAGTGATTATATGGAAGAGGAAAATGATGAGGTAGGAACAAAATTTGAAGAACAAGACAGTGACAAAGAAGATGATATTGATGGAACAAGCAGTGAGAAACAAGACAACAAAGGAGATAGTTATGACTGTCATGATAGTCATGATACGAATCAGCCTCCTAGTGATAATGAAAATGATAACAGTGTCAGAGATGACGAAGAGGAAATGAGTCCTAATGATGAACAAAACCAAAGTGAAGAAAGAGCAGAGGCTAATAGTCCAAATGAAGACCAAGGTGACAGTACAGACAATAGTGAAGATGGTGAGGGTGATAATAGTGTTGAGGATCAAAGATTAATGATGAAACAGAGCAAGTAATGACTGATGAAGATCTTAGTGAAGGTGAAGAAGCTGATGGCAACACCAAAGGCCACAGCCATGATGAAGACACTACCAAAACCACCATCATATCTCTTACATGCACATACCAAAGAGGGCCAAGGAAAGTGTTTTTTGCCTCAAAAAGGCAAGGGACCTTTCCATCTGCATCAAATCCAAGGCTTGACAAGGGCAAAGAAAATATGGAAATGGTTAAAAAAGGTAAGAAGAAAAAACTATCTACTCAAAAGCCTCAATTCGTTGACCTAGACAATGATAATGAATATAAGGATATGGCCACCAGACTGCTACTCCAAAGCAAAGATGCAGAAATAAAGGAGTGGGAGAGATATTTTGGCATGGAACAATAAATCATTCAGTATTATAAGAATGAGCACAAGCACTTCAAGAAGATAAAAAGGGCTCTGGCCCTCCAGAAAAAGATGACCAAGTACTATGCCATGAAAAACAAGCTTGTTTGTGTCAAACTAAAGGAAGCCCTCCTTGAAGTCCAAACCCTAAAGGAGGAAAAATAGCATGATAACCCTAGAGTTCTGGCTTCAACTTCTCAATAGGTCTCCAAGACCCCTTGAGGGAGGCCTCCACCAATTTTGAGAAAATTTGGAACTCTTTTTGTTTTCTGTGATTTTTAAGGTTGATTATCGCAGTTCCACTGGCACTATGCTAATCCATGGAGCATCCTCAAGAGGAAAAATCATCATTTTTGGGTTTCTCATAACTAGTACACTTTTCTCACCAAGTTTCAGATGATTTGGAGTAGGTTTGACCCCTCAAAATGTCAAAACCCCCTTTTTCACCATTCTGCCATTATTTCATAGTTGACCTTGTGCTAATGGAAGTCTTTGTATTTTGACAATTTTATTATGCTATAGGAGCTGTATCATGAAACTACAAGAATTTTTGGAAAGTAGACTCATCAGGCTTTCCAACGAGCCATCACAGAACAAAATCCGGCATCGGGAAGGGGTCCAAAACTTGGTTGCAAATGATCCTATTTTCTAGTAAAAGTGGTGCTGCGCAAATGGACTGTTTAGTATGTTTTTGGCCAAAAATCAACAAAACACACTCATTTATTGCAAATCATATTTTAGTGTTTTTTGAGGCAAATCACTCTAGAATTAGGTGCAAGAATTTATTTTACCATTCATTTCATGAGATATTTTGTGCCTTAGGCCTTGCATGGTCTCTTAGGGATAAATGACATTTAAGGGTGATTTTGACTTTTTCCAACCCTATCTAGGGTTTTTTTCCCTCCTTTGCTGAGTTAAATAGAGCATGAGGGCTTCATTGTAAATGTTGGCATTTTATGAGCTTTGAGAGAAATATATGGTTTTTGTGAGCTTGGAGAATTAATTGGTGTGTGGCATTTATGAATGGCTTGCTTGGATTGATGATGGAGAAGCTTGTTTGCAGGATCCATGAATTTGGTTAATGGTGATGTATTCTTAATTTGTTCATGTATTGTTGTTATCATTATGTTTCATCCTTCTTTTTTGCAGTACAATAGAAAAGTGTAGGTTGAGAAATCCTCTTTGAAGCACCTTAGTCCTCCTACTTTCTATTGCCTTGATGTTTTCCTCTGTTGGGTCAGCTTAAGGAATTCTTAACTGCTCCTTAGGCCCACCTAAACTTGTTTGTTTCATTAATGGATTAGTATGCTAGTTTAAAAATATGTTTCATGGTAAGCCCTACTTATTTTATGCCATCTAAAATCTGTCTTGAAACCTCTCTTTCAAGTACTGCTTGCTAGGCTAAGTCAAAGAGGTCTTGTTTTGATCTTGCCCTTCTTCCATGCCTATTAGTTTGCCTCAAAATGATTTATAGCTTGATTTATGATTTTTAGGAGTTCCCTCTTCGTGAATTAAAGTTATTTATGATCTTAAATGTTTTATAAAGCTTGAAGGTGAAATAAATAGAAGTTAAATGAGTTTCTTTCCTTCTATATTTCATTGAAATTGTTTTTCTTGAATGGTTATTGGTTTAAGTAAATTTATTGAGCTTAATGGTTTGCCCTACCTCATGAGTTATATCTTTTGCTTATCGTTGTTTAATACCTCCTTGTTATAGGTATTTGACGAAGTATTCTTGACTTCCCTTTTCCTTACCTTACTCACCAACTCGATGTCCATCCCACTTCACACATAACTTTAAGGATCCATTAACCTTGCTAGATTGGCCCTGTGGTGCACTCTGATTCATTATTGAGATATCCATGACTTTCATTGACTCCATAACCCAGTGATTTAAATACCTCTCACTCCACCTATTCTACCTGTTCATCTTACCCAACCAAAACAAACAACAAACTGTACACTTAACAACTAGCCTCAAAATCAAAACCCTAAAATCAAACAAGTTCACATACTTTGCAAAAAATAGACAGAGCCCTCTCTGAGTCCAGGAAGACTAGGTCCTAGGACTCCAAATACTAGTCTGATGTTACCCAGTGCACTTGGTCCACCAATATGCCAAATCACATGACCCTAACACTTTGATTGGTTGACCTTGTAGATGGGATATCATCCCTGAATTATGCTAAGGTATGTTGGTTTATTGTGATTTGGTTTAAGTTGACATGAGAATCCTGGCAGGAAGAAATCAAGATGGAAATCAAGATGGTAGACTACATAGATTCTTTTAATGAATTAGATGATAAGCATTATGTTGAGCAATCTTCTAACTTAGAATATACATTGAGAAGTTTGAAGGAGTAAATAAGGAGGTTTAATGCGGACAATGACAAAATCATATAGGCACATGAAAAAAAGAAGAAGTAAATGTGGCAATCCTTCATAGTTTTTCATATTTGCAGTGACAGGACCACTTTGGATTAGCTATGGATAGGATGATGGACCTAATCGGTCATATGGTAGTAGATATCTTGGTGGTCATAGGTTCGATAAATATGACACGATTAGAGATGGCAGGTTATTGGACACTCTGGATAGGAGAGGTGATAGACACATGTATTTTTCTAGTTCTCGTTCTAACAAGCATTATGATCATAATCATTATCATCCTTACAAGAGGAGTGACAGTGGGTATTTTCTTGATGAGTTTAAGAAATCAAAGCCACCTACATTTGACAAGGATATGAAGAAATCACAGGATGCAGAGCCATGGTTTCTTGGTATGAGGAAATTATTTAGGTTACATAACTATTCAGAAAAACTGAAAGTCATAAACTACACTCAGTTTGAGAGTTAAAGAAGATATTTGGTGGGAAGATGGAAGGATTTCAGGGTTATTTATAAGTAGGAACTGACTTGGAGTGAGTTTGAGAGGTTATTTCGGAAGAAGTGTCTTTCATAGAGGTATTATGATGCAAGAGATAAGGAGTTTTATGAATTTCATATGGGTTCCATGATACATGATGAGTATACTAGCAGGTTCTTCGAGCTATTTAGATATGTGCCTTACCTCAAGGAGGAGAAGGTGAAGGTTCAGTGGCTCATCAATGGGTTGCTAGTAGCCTATAGAGACCAAATTGAGTTTGATGAGCCTCTATCATTGGTGGTGTCCATTCAAAAGATGAAGCCATTGTTACGAACAATAAAAATGCAAATTTTAGGCTAAGTGTGTTTTTAAAGGAATTGAGAAAGCTAAAGTAAGATGGTAACCAAAGTGGGAATGACCAAAAGATGAAAGTGAGAAAGAAAGTGTGGTTCCTTAAAAGAAGTTAAACACAACTGGGAAGTGACTTGGACAGTAGTAGACTAGGGAGGATGGTAGAACACCGTTGTAGTGTTGGATATGTGGCAAGGATCATCACAAGAGACACTATCTGCAGTATCATGGTGGAAGACACGCAAGACACACAAAAATTTGGGGATGTTGGTCATAAAATTCCTCAGATTTATGTAGTTGTGGAAAACAGGTAGGCAGATCATCAGACATTTATCATTGAGATGGATGGTAATATTTGTGATCAATTTGTTTCTAGTTTGATTGATATTGTATTTAATTATAGTTATATTAATCCTAACCTCGTGGATAAATGTGGTTAGAGAAAATAAATGCATGAAGAATCTTGGTTAATGTAGTTGGCTACATGTATAAAGAAAAGAGTTCATCATTGGGTAATAGATTGTGAATTTTAGTTGAATGACATGTCTAAAATCATGGAATTCAACATATTTCCATTGCGATCATGTAGTGTTAGGATGAATTTTAATCGCAAGTGTACAAAAAAATCTCACTTTAGCTGTGCATACCAAATAACCCTAACATCAATGATGGCTGTCAATTTTTTTAGATCTACAGTTAGTTGACCAAGATAAATGCTACAAAATCTAGATCTATGCAGTAAATAAAAGCAAGAGTTTCTCCATGCATCCAATAGACAAGACAAGAATATTTTTAAAGAATTTTTGTATTTTTCACACCTGGCAAGGGAACATAGAAAAATGTTACTAGCCCCCCTTAATGGGATGGTCTCTTGTATGTCATTAGCACTTCAGATCTAAGATCTCTCTCTCTTGATGGTGTAGAAAACCTAGACAAAAAAATGGAACTCAAAGGGAGCTCACAAGAAAAATGAGAGCAAAATATGAAAGTGATGGAGGATCAAAGTCAGACCAAAAGTATAGATCCAGAGTGATCTTTAGGCAACAAAATGTATTGAGTGAATGGAAAAACCCTTCTATTTATAAAAAAATATTGAGTTAGTCTAGATATTGGTGCATGATTAAAATATTATTAACCAAATCTAGATCCAACTTTTATGGAATATTTTACTATATTTGTTGGAGGGAAAAGGAATTTGAATTTGGTCAAATCCCTTTAATTGTAAATAATAAATAAATAAATGATTTATTTATTATTTTAAGGATGTGGTTGAGTAATAATTAAGTAAATAATGATTTATTCAATCATTTATAGATGATTTAGTCAAATTTAACAAGGAATATTATTTAAATAATGTTTAAATAATTATTCCTAGAAAATAATAAGATAAATAATGATTTATCTCATTAATTTTCCTGTTTTGGTTTAAATATGACTAGGAATATTAATTAAACTGTTGTTTAACTAATTATTCCTTGAGGAAAATCAAACAAATATGGATTTATTAAATATTTCCTCATGGGGTTTCATGTTTAGACCATAAACAACTTGTCCATATAATAGTAACAAGTTAGATGAAAAAAAGTTGTTGTAACAGATTTCCCCCCAGCTTATGAGCATTAGGAGCTAATCGTATGACTGAAGTACGTTGTAAGAACTATATCACTAGACAGAAAAGGGGAAGTCAAAGAGAGATAAATATAAGGTATATCAAAGTGCTAGAGGACAAGACTCTAAGGAGGCGAGCCTTACATGTGTGAAAAGTCTCTTTCATGAGTGAGTACCTGTGCTATAGGCAGCGGGGGAGGCATATGTATGCCCGCTGAGATAAAGTAGAAAAAACAATACATCCAGTAACCAAGGGACTGAACTATATAATACATGCCGGCATAAACATGAGCTAGATAAGAACATGGTAATGGATCCCACATACATACTGTGCCTGGGATAACAACCAGGACTTATACAATAACATCTGAGTACATGAGATATAAGTACAAACAAAGAAGCCCTGTAAACATGAAAGGGCTATGAAAGTTTGAATGATACATGAAAACTAAAAGGCGTTGCAAGCAGCTGAGGTCGACACCATCAAATCTATGGAGCTGCATAAAAGGATGTAATGAATAGGTCATTCGGGCATGTGGGGGGCTACCTGAAGGGCCACCTCCTGATGAGGTCTGAAACATCTCACGCACACCTGGGAATCACCGGTACAATCTCCTGCATCATTGAACCATCAAGTATAGAGATCTTGATCATGCCATAAGGACCTGGAACTGAGAAAAAATCAAGTCAGAGGGAAAAAATGAGTCCCTTTGCTTGATCTGAGGCACTGAACAAGAGTGGAAGTTGGAACCAAGGCACACCGCCCTCTAGACCTGTCTTCTGGAATGAATGATTTGAAGTCGACAAAAGGAGGTTCGCCATAGGTGAGGCAATAAGGGATCCTCAAATAAGGCACGCGAGAAAATAGTAGAGCGTTTGACAGACTAACAGCAGGGATGATGATGAAATAGGGGGTACTGAGTAGCGGAAAGATGACTTCCCTTGTTAGAGCATAAAGGGCATGGATGACTTAGCAGCAACTGACACAGTATCAAAGGGGACAGGGGATAGTAGGACTGAAGGCCATAATGTGCGACACAAGGGAGGAATCAAGAAATGAAGGATGGAGGACTATAATGGGATACAAAAGGAATCGTGATATACTCCATGAATGTGATTACGACTCAACTCAGATGTTCTAAACAAGGGTGACTCGATGATGGTGTCACACAGAAAAGGTCCAATGGGGACCATAAAAACATGAGTACAAGATGGTTACTCACGACGAAATTTGACATGAGCATGGAAAAGTATAGAGGCAAAGTGGTGCCCCAAGTACAAGTTTTTCAAGTGAAGAAATTCGATTTTGAGGAGTGGTGAAGTGACCCTTCTTGGAAAAAATGTGTCGTGGTGAAGTATCAAATCACAAAAAACTAACAGAAACCCATTTGAGGGCTCGGTGAGATATTTCCAATGGTATGGATGGTTTTTCAAACTGAGCTATGGTTTGGCCACAGAAAGTGAAATAAAAATATGGGTTTTCTCTTTTAATAAGGCATTTTCCCTCCAATTCACTCATTTGCAAGTGTAGCTATGGTGAATGTAGAGAGGAGAGTGTTGGAAATTTTTTCATTGATGGAAAAGGAGATGGAAAAGGAGACAGCATAGATCCAAAGGAGAAGGAAAAAGAAGACTTTTGAAAGGCAAAGAGAGAAAAAGAGGCAAAGCCATGAGATGAAATAGACAAGCAACAGATAAAGGCTACAGAGAGTACAGTGTAACAGAGATAGAGAATAACAGAGGCTACAGAGAGTATAGTGTAATAGAGACAAATAATAATAGAGACTGTAGAGAGTACAGTGAAATAGAGATAAAGAATAATAGAGGCGGAGACATAGAATCACAGAGACAGAGAATAACAGAGATGGAACAAGTAAGAGTGGAACCAGAAAGAAAAATAATAGAGGGGCTATGTGTATATAGGTCAAAGCACAATTTGTACATTTAAACGAATAATGGAGGTTTAATAAACAATTGACGCGAAATTATAAAATACCGGAACCCTGAGTCAAAGACGGAACCATGAGGAATAGTGACGGTAGTTTCGAAACCCTGTGTCCTAAAGTGGTTTTTGAAAACAAATTTTTTCGCACAATTTTAATGTGTTAATGTTCGCATCAATAAAAAATGCAAAACCTGTTACAGAATGTTGGATTGAGATTGGAGGAGCAATAAGATGTCCACCATTGGATATGAGTGGCTTGTTATAGAGGTGGGCCCATATGTATGTGATACGATAGTTATTCTATAGTCGGAGGAGTTAATAAATGATGGTTAATGAAGGGATACATTAGTTGGATCGAAACATTCGTACCTATTGATGTTAGTGCTGGGACATAAAATTAAGGCCAACATTCATTATAATACTTCACAAGCATCGAAACGGGGAATTAGATATATATATATATATATATATATATATATATATATATATACATATTGGGTGGTACGAAAAAAATGAAACAATAGGCATGAAAGGGCATCAAATCCATTGTTACAGCGCCAAGTGAAAAGGTCGGGAATATGAAATTTTTTTATCGTATCAGGTTCAAACCTTAGAGAGCAGGTTAAGAAGGTTTTGCGTCGGGTTAATACATTTGACACAATAAACAAAGGAAGGGGTTCAATATAATATGAGTGCTATATTAAATGGGGACCAAGATTATAACACAAGGCATACAAAACATTGCATATGTGATATAAGTTGCGGTGGGCCCAGTTGGAGTATCATGTTAATGGTTGGTGATTAACCATTGGAGAAAATGAGAAATGGTTGAATTGTTTATATATATTAACTGTGGACCCTGACTATGTTGTGGATTGATGAAGAGGTAACCCAAACTTTAGACAATGCATTATATCAGTATAAACAAGGCAAGTTAAAATAAATCTGGAGCCCGAAAGGTTATATTACTACATATATTAGTGGTGGGTTTAAGTCTAAGTGAAAGACTTAATATAATGTTGAAGAAGGATATTATATGAAGTGTGGGACCCCCTACATAAAATTTTGAGAAACTTAATCCAAGCTGGAGGATACATAAACGCAATTCTAAGAATCTTAACCCAAGCAGAAAAGTATATATATATGTGTGTGCAATGCTTTATATATGA
Source organism: Pinus albicaulis (assembly GCA_034641835.2). NCBI lineage: Eukaryota > Viridiplantae > Streptophyta > Pinopsida > Pinales > Pinaceae > Pinus > Pinus albicaulis. The sequence goes on along the minus strand of CM076571.1, from coordinate 685,045,478 downwards.
AGTACCATAAGCTGGGACCCTCACTAATCACATCAAAGAAACTTATGGCAGCGGAACATGTTATCAAAATTTTCGATTGTGATTGAGTTTCGGACCCAATTCATTATAAACGGAGAGTCTCATATTTGTTTGAGTTCTGCCTTAAAGCACATCGGAGAAATTCATCGCATCGGAAGTAAAAGTGCAATTGAACAAACTGTTGAATATTGCGATCGCGATGGTGTGATCCAATCGCAACCGTCGGAACATTGAAGGTTTCAACCGTTGGATCTAAAGAAATTCAGAGTGGGGTCTACAGTGACCCATCGCATGGGTGCAGTGAAGTGAACAGTGATTAATCGCATCAGAGGAGAACAGAACATCGGAGCATTCTATTGAAAGCTGCGATTGTGATTATCGCATCGGGTCTTTCACAAAGGCTCATTACATTAGAGCATAAGAAAATTTTGGATGGTGGGCCCGAAAGGGCATTTTATGTATTAAAGGGTCTTTTATTATGGCTCTGAGAGGCATTTGCATTATATTGGACAGGTAGTTTATATGTTAAAAATGAATTTATTATTACACCAAGAGTTGAATGGCATTATATAAAAAGCGTTGTTACATATATGCATCAGTTACACCACGACAGTGAATAGGAGAGCAAGCAGAGCCGAAAAGGATAGATAGAGTCACAGAAAAGACAAACACACAGTGATCCAAAACTAAATGGGTTGATTTGTAATCCTCATTATAACTCAATGTATACTTTTTTGATTGGTTTATATTGTTTGTGATGCACTGGCAAGTCTCTGTAGGAAATAAAACTCCACTGTAAAACTGAAAGTTGTATAAATTGCTAAGATTTTCTGAATGAGCTGGAAAAAGAAGTGAGGAGGTAGAATGCAAAGAGTCAGGGCTATTCAATTTGAATTCCCTATGGAATACGAACTGTTATGAGGCAAACAGTATAAAGCATATCACATTGATATGCAGAAAGAGGTTAGAGAATGCAGAGTATGAACAATTGAGGCAGAGAAGATAAGAAAAAGAGGAGAAGAAAGAGATGCTATAGAATAGAGCTGATATCTGAGGTAAATTAACAAATATTTTCTTTTGATTGAATGAGGAAGTTGGAGCTTCCCTATCAAGTTGAAGCTTGATAGATGTTAGTTGTAGCTGACTGAGGTTGGAGCCTTCTGTAGTTGGTGCCTACAGAAAATTAGTGGTGAGAGGGAGTTGGAGCTTGCCTTTACATCACAACAATAATAAGATGTGGTTTTCTCCCTTTATGGGTTTCCACTTATATCTCTTGTCTCTATGTGTGTTGCCTATGTGTTGATATGTTCTACTCAATCTGTTTAATGCTTTCTTCTCTCATAATAAGCTTGGTGTAACATTATCTTAATACTTATGCTTCATATTAAGACTGTTCACATATTAAGTTGGTTGTAGAATTAATTTGTAAATAAGCTTAATGAAAAGTTTTAAAAAGCTCATGTATGTGTTAAATTGATTCACCCCCCCTCTCAGTTTAACTAAGGATTCAACAATTGGTATTAGAGCCAAGTTCCTTTTGTACCAGTTTAACAACTGAAAGGAGATCCTAGGTCCCCAGGATGGCTAGTCAAGAAGGAAGCTCAACCAATAAAACCCCTTTTTTCACTGGTGCTAATTATGCCTTCTGGAAAATCAGAATGAGAGGTTACATAATGTATCTAGGAGTACAAGTTTGGGCTGCTGTGGAATTTGGATATGCACCAAAGGCAACTGACCCAGAGAAAGAAGCTAAACAAGACTTTGTAGCTAATTCAAAGGCCGTGAATGCAATCTTAAATGGACTATGTGAGGCTGAATTTATCAAATTAATGCACAGTAAGAATGTTAAATAATTGTGGGATACTCTTGAAAACATCCATGAGGGAAACACAAAGGTGAAGACAACCAAACTTCAAGTATATAGAGCCCAATTTGAAAATTTAAAAATGAATGATGATGAAGATATTGGCAGCTTCTTCTTAAGAGTTGTAGAAATTTTTAATAATATGAAAGCCCTTGGAGAAACCATACCAGAATGTGTAATTGTACAAAATATTCTAATATCTCTTCCACCCAGCTTTAACCCCAAGGTTTCTACCACAGAAGAAGCAGGTGATTGGGAAACCTTGACCATGAACCAGTTACTTGGAAATCTAACAACCTATGAGATGAGACTCCCATAGAGGAAGCTAAGTGTGAGGGAGGAAACTTTTAAAACAGAAAAGAAGAAAGAAGAAAAGGAAGATATATTCTCTTGCTCTGATGAAGAAGAGGCCAAATTTGTTAAGAAACTAGATATAGGCTCAAGTAAATATAAAGGTAAACTTCCATTCAAATGCTTTAACTGTGGAAGAGTTGGACACTATGTTTCTAAGTGTCCCCATAAGAAAGAAAGGAATTAGGCTCAAGAATCAGATAAAACTACATCAAAGAACTGGCAGAAAGGAAAGAAATTCAATAAAAAATCCTTCTATGCTCAACAAGACAGCAGTGCATCTGAAGACTCAGATGAACCCTCAAGTGAAGACGGAACCTCTGAATTTTTATTGATGGCCATAGAAGAACTTGAAGGACTCCTTCTAGAAGATGAAGAAGAAGAAGGTGAAGTTGATCTTGAGGGGGAGCTAAGAAGTTCTCTGGAGGAGATTGACAGACTCAAACTAAAGTGTAGAAAACAAAAGGACATTCTTGTCAAGTATGTAAGAGAAGAACAAAATTCAGAAGTCCTCATGCAGCTGAAAGTAGAGCTTGAAGAATCCAAAAACATAGAAGACATGTTACTTAAGAAAATCAAGGATAAAACTCAGGAACAAGAGAAGTTGGAAGAAGAAGTAGTATGTCTGAGGAAGAAATTAGAAAATGCCAAAAGGAAAGTGTCTATAAATTCTTCTTGAATGAAAATCTCTGATAAGTTGAACGAAATCCTGGATGCTCAAAGATCTCCTCTGATAAAAACTGGGATAGGCTATGAAGGAGAATCAAGTAAAGGCAAAGAAAAGGAAAAAAAAAATTTATTATTTTTGTAAAAGCGAATAAGGCTGATGAAGCAACTCAAATGATTCCTACAAAATAAGAAACATGCAATGAAGGAGATAGAAACCAGAAGGAACCTCTAATAACAAAGAATAAAATAAATACTCAGCCAACAGAAAAAGGCTCATATACCCCTGAGTATGTCAAATTTGGAAGCCATCAAAGGATATTCTTCCCTCCTATGAAAAAGGCCACCTGCTATGCCTGCCACAAGCTGGGACATATTGCTGCATACTATCATACAAGGAGGAGTAATTCAAACCAGAAAAGGATGCACACAGTGAAGAGACTATCTCAAGCAAACAAATGGAGAAGACAACCTCACATCAGGTATGCAAATAGTGTCTATGGTTACTATTTTTATTGAAAGGAATTTGGCCATAAAATCATTGAGTGAAGAAAATATGGACAAATATTGATGTTCAACAACTCAAGGAGGTTTATGAATCATGGAGATTTTACTCATACTCACAATTCTACAAAAATCATGATCAAATGTTGTGTATGAAATAAAATTGGACATATGCCTTCCAAATGTCCTCTCAGACAATATGGTTCATCATCTCACAAAAGGTACCAAATAAAAGGATGCTTCCAGTGGAAAAAGAAGGTGAATAAATGTGACCTAGATCTAACTTTTCAAGACCTAAAAAGCCAATGGTATTTGGACAGTGGCTGCTCAAAACATATGACTGGAGATAGAAGCAATTTTATAACCTTTGATGAAAATAAATCTGGAAATGTTACTTTTGGCAATGATAAAGCAGGAAAAATCAAAGGAAAAGGAACAATCAGCCTAGATAATGGTAGAGGAAAGGCCCAAGATGTACTATTTTTTGATGGGCTGAAAGAAAATCTGCTAAGTGTCAATCAAATGTGTGACAAAGGCTGTGAAGTCCTTTTTAGAGCACAAGACGGTGAAGTCAGATCAAGCACCTCAGGAAAGACTTTGATCAAAGGTGTTCGAACCGAGAGTAATGTCTACATAGTAAAAGAAGAGAATGAAGCATGCCAGCTTAGCAAACTAGAGGATTCATGGTTATGGCATAGGATATTGGGACATCTTAACTTCAACCATATCACCAGACTGAGCAAGAAGAAAGCAGTCCGAGATATTCTAGCAATAAAATGGCCTTCAAATACCATATGCAAATCCTGCCAATTGGGCAAACAAACCTAGACATCCTTTAAGACCAAATATGAGTTGTCAACAAGTAGGCCACTTCATCTTGTACACATGGACCTGTGTGGACCTTTAAGAACTAAAACACCAAGTGGAGAATCCTACTTCATGCTGATCATAGATGATTTCTCAAGAATGACATGGGTTGCATTTCTCAAATGTAAATCGGAAGCACTTGAGAAATTCAAAATATTCAAGGCATTGGTAGAAAATCAAATAGGATGCAAGCTAAAGTGCATCAGATCAGACAGAGGAGGTGAATTCATAGACTATGACTTTGCAGACCTATGCAATGAAAATGGGATAAAGCAACAGTTTACTATTTCAGGGACACCTCAACAGAATGGAGTGGCAAAGAGACAAAATAGGTCTATACAACAAATTGCCAGAGCCATGATGCAAGAGAGTAACATTCCTCAAACCTTCTAGGTAGAATCAGTACACACAGTTGTGCATATCTTTAACAAAGCTCATTTAAAGCCAAGTAGTGACAAGACTCCCTATGAACTATGGCATGGTAAACCAACTTCAATCAAGCACTTTAGAGTCTTTGGAAGAAAGTGTTACATAAAGAATAATGATGAATATTTGGGGAAGTTCGATGCAAGAGCAGATGAAGGGATATTTTTAGGAGATGCTTCAAAGAGTAAAGGTTACAAGTGCTACAACAAGACTCTTCGAAAAATTGTAGAAAGCGTTGATGTAAAATTTGATGAAGAATTGCCAAACAGGACAAGAAGTACATGTTGCAGCAATCCTCCAGAAGACTATGAAGAAGAGAACCAAGATGATGATGAAATAAGCAAGACAACAGAAGATGATGAACTAAGCTCAAAATCCCCCTCAAGATACACTCAAAAGAACCATCCAGAATATCAAATCATTGGGGACAAGAGTGTACGAGTCCAGACAAGAAGGCAGCTAACTGAACAGACAGAAGAGGTATAGATAGATATGTCATCACAAATAGAGCCAAAGAAGTTTGAAAAAGAAACGGAAAGGAATGATATTGGGTGAAAACACAGATGATGGACCAAATGGGGAAGAACAGTAGAATTAGTTCCTAGACCCCAGAGAAAATGTCATAGGCAAAATGGGTATTCAAGAATAAAATGGACAGGAGGACATGTAATCGAGGAATAAAGCCAGGACTTGTTTGCAACGGTTACTGAAATGGAAGGACTTGATTATGATGGTGACACACCCCACTACCCGAATAGAAAGCTATCGGAATGTTTCGAGTAACACATATACTTCTGACTTCACAGTTATCAATTGGATGTGATATGCATTTTTGAATGGAATCCCAGAAGAAAAAGAAGTCTGGGAACAGCAAAGTTCTCATTCTTGAGACAAAGAAGACTATGTATGCAGACTGAAGAAGGCTCTTTATGGAATGAAACAGGCTCCTCGTGCTTGGTACTCAAGACTAGATAAATATTTGCAAAAACAAGGCTTTAAGAGAGGTGGAGTAGACAACAATCTATACATAAAAGCCCATGAAAATGAACTCCTGATTATTGTAGTATATGTTGATGACATTATGTTTGGAAGCAACAGAGAAGAACTAGCAAAAGGGTTTGCTGATAAGATGAAAACAGAGTTTGAGATGTCTATGATTGGAGAGCTCAGTTTCTACTTAGGACTTCAGGTTAAATGAGAACACATGTGACATGTCTACGGAAAAATACTCTTAAAAGAGATGTTGAAAAAAGTTCAAAATGAGAGAGCGCAGAGCACAGCAATCGCTCCACCCAGTTTCTAGATACGACTGTGTGCTAAGCCACGGTCATATATAATTGAGAACTTTATATAGATCCATGATAGGAAGTGCCACTATACCAATAGCATGTAAACTGAACATTTAACACTACTTATGGACTTGTTCATAGAGGTCAGAAGATGGCTAAAACAAAATCACTTTCTACAAGCGATCAAAAAAAGATATTTAGATATCTAAGGAGGCATGCGGTGCTGGGCTATGGTATCCAAAGGCAAGAGCTTCCAGTGACAACATATACATATACGAAATGGGCAGTGCATGGATGATGGGAAAAGCACAGAGGTGAGTGCATTCTTAACGGGAAAAAGTCTGGTGGCATGGCTAAGCAAGAAACAAACATCTATCTCTCTATTTATAGCAGAATCAGAATACATAGCAGCAGCAGCATGTTGCACACAAGTCATGTGGATGAAACAAACCCTCCAAGACATGAAGGTAAGCATTGATGAACCTATATCTATCAAATGTGATAATACAAGTGCTATAAGTATTTCAAAAAATCCTGTACTTCATTTAAAAACTAAACACATCCCAATCAAGTACCATTTCCTAAGAGAACAAGTGGCACAGAAGGTAGTGAAGTTGGAATATGTGCCAACAAAAGAAAAAACAACAGCTACATTCACAAAACCTCTTGCTAGAGAGCCATTCAAATATCTAAGAAACAAACTAGGGATAGTGTCTTCAGATACTACTCTCTAATAGAAAAAGAAAGCTTCATTCCAGGGGAAGAACAGAAAAGAAGACATCATTCTAGGGGGAGATCATTCAACAAAGAAAGTCACAAAAGAGCCATAGCAACTAAGCAGAACATGAAATAGGTCCTTAGGATCAGAGTAACATGGACGAGATTTAAAAGCACACGGGGAAATAGGCAACCCTTTTCCATTGATGTCAAAGGGGGAGGAAGAGCAAGCAACAGAAGAAAGAGCAAGAAATAGAAGAAAGGGTGCTAAAAGGAAAGCAGAGGAAGTGTATTGCCATCAATGCCAAAGGGGGAGGCTGTTCGAAATGTTTTCATTGATGGCAAAAGATATGGCAAAGGAGATAGCATAGATCCAAAGGAGAAGGCAAAAGAAGACTGTTGAAAGGTAAAGAGAGAAAAAGAGGCAGAGCCGTGAGATGAAACGGATGAGCAGCAGAGAAAGGCTGCAGAGAGTAAAGTGTAACAGAGACAGAGAATAATAGAGGTTAAAAAGAGTACAATGTAATAGAGACAGAGAATAACAGAGGCTACAGAGAGTACAGTGAAATAGAGACAGAGAATAACAGAGGCAGAGACAGAGAATGACATAGACAGAGAATAACAAAGATGGAACAAGTAAGAGAGGAAACAAAAAGAAAAATAACAGAGGGGCTTGTGTATGTGGGTCAAAGCACAATCTATACATTTAAATGGAGAATGGCAGTTTAATAAACAATTGATGGGAAATTATAAAATACTAGAACCCTGAGTCAAAGATGGAACCATGAGGAATAGTGACAGCGGTTTTGGTGGAAGAAATGACCTGTATCACGCTGCCCCTGAGTGGTAAGTTGAACTCACCTTTTTTAACATGATCTATGTTGCTGATGGCCACGTGTCCTAAAGTGGTTTTCGAAAACAACTTTTTTCACACAAGTTTAATGTGTTAACGTTCGCATCAATAAAAAATGTGTAACTTGTTACAGATCGTTGGATTGATATCGGAGGAGCGATAAGATGTCTGCCGTTGGATATGAGTGGCTTGTTATAGGGGTGGGCCGAGATGTATGTGATATGATAGTTATTCTATAGTCGGAAGACTTAATAAAACATTTGTACCTATTGATGTTAGCACTAGGACATAAAATTAAGGCCAAGATTCATTATAATGCTTCACAAGCATCGAAACGGGGAATTAAATATATATGTTAATATATATATTGGGTGGTATGAAAAAAATCAAACCATATGCATGAAAGGGCATCAAATCCATTATTACAGCGCCATGTGAAAAGGTCGGGAATATGAAAGTTTTTTATTGTATCAGGTTCAAACCTTAGAGAGTGGGTTAAGAAGGTTGTGCGTCGGGTTAATACACTTAACACAATAAAAAAAGGAAGGGGTTCAATATAATATGAGCGTTGTATTAAATGGGGACCAAGATTATAACACAAGGCATATAAAACATTGTATATGTGATATAAGTTGTGGTGGGCCCAGTTGGAGTATCGTGTTAATGGTTAGTGATTAACCATTGGAGAAAATGTGAAATGGTTGAATTGTTTATATCTATTAACTATGGACCTCGAATATGTTGTGGATTTACAAAGAGGAAACCCAAACTTTAGACAATGCATTATATGAGTATAAACAAGGCGAGCTAAAATAACTTTGGAGCCCAAAAGGTTATATTACTACATATATTAGTGGTGGGTTTAAGTCTAAGTGAAAGACTTAATATAATGTTGACGAAGGATATTATATCTAGTGTGGGACCCCCTACATAAAATTTCGAGAATCTTAACCCAAGTTGGAGGATACATAAACGCAATTCCAAATATCTTAAGCCAAGCGACAAAGTGTATATATATATATATATATATATATATATATATATATATATATATATATATGTGCAGAGCTTTATATATGAAGTACCATAAGGTGGGACCCTCACTAATCGCATCGGAGAAACTTATGGCAGTGGAACATGTTATCAAAAGTTCTAATTGTGATTGAGTTCCATACCTGATTCATTATAAACGGAGAGTCTCATATTTGTTTGAGTTCCACCTTAAAGTGCATCGGAGAAATTCATCGCATTGGAAGTAAAAGTGCAATTGAACAAACTGTTGAATATTGTGATCGCGATGGTGCAATCCAATCGCAACCATCGGAACATTGAAGATTGCAACCGTTGGATCTAAATAAAGTGAGAGTGGGGTCTACAGTGACCCATCACATCGGCACAGTGAAGTGAACAATGATTAATCGCATCAAAGGAGAATAGAACATCGGAGCATTCTATTGAAAGTTGCGATTTTGATTATCGCATCGGGTCTTTCACAAAGGCTCATCGCATCAGAGCAAAAGAAAATTTTGAATGGTGGGCTCGAAAGGGCATTTTATGTATTAAAGGGTCTTTTATTATGGCTCCGAGAGGCATTTGCATTATATTGGATAGGCATTTTATATGTTAAAAATGACTTTATTATTACGCCAAGATTTGAATGGTGTTATATAAAAAGTGTTGTTACATATATGCAGCAATTACACCAATGTAATGAATAGGAGAGCAAGCAGAGCCGAAAAAGATAGACACAGTCACAGAAAAGAAAAGCACATGGTGATCCAAAATTGAATGGGTTGATTTGTAATCCACATTGTAATTGAATGTATATGTTTTTGATTGGTTTATATTGTTTGTGATGCACTGGAAAGTCTCTGTAGGAAATAAAACTCCACTGTAAAACTGAAAGTTGTATAAATTGCTGATATTTTTTGAATGAGCTGGAAAAAGAAGTGAGGAGGTAGAATGCAAAGATTCAGGGCTATTCACTTTGAATTCCCTGTGGAATACGAATTGTTATGAGGAAAACCATGTAAAGCATATCACATTGATATGTAGAAAGAGGTTAGAGAATGAAGAGTATGAATAATTGAGGCAGAGAAGATAATAAAAAGAGGAGTAGAAAGAGATGCTACAGAACAGAGCTAATATCTGAGGTAAATCAGCAAATATTTTCTTTTGATTGAATGAGGAAGTTGGAGCTTCCCTATCAAGTTGAAGCTTGATAGATGTTAGTTGTAGCTGACTAAGGTTGGAGCCTCCTGTAGGTTGGAGCTTGCCTTTGCATCACAACAATAATAAGATGTGGTTTTCTCCCTTTATGGGTTTCCACTTATATCTGCTATCTCTGTGTGTGTTGCCTACGTGTTGATATGTTCTACTCAATCTCCTTAATGCTTGTTGCTCTCATAATAAGCTTCGTGTAACATTATCTTAATACTTGCTGCTTCATATTAATACTGTTCACATATTAAGTTGGTTGTAGAATTAAGTAGTAAATAAGATTAATGAAAAGTTTTAAAAAGCTCATGCATGTGTTAAATTGATTCACCCCCCCTCTCAGTTTAACTAAGGATTCAACAAAGAGAAGGCCCTAAATCTTACAGCGACCACAGAAGACAAACTAACTATTGGAATTGAGATTCCCCAGTTGCAGGTGAGAGGCCTAGCCATACTCTTTAGTTTCAATGGATTAAAAGTAAGGTTTAGGTGCCCAAAGCTTAGGAACAAACCCCTTCTCCTTTTTTATGGCTAGGTTGCACTTTAGACTAACAAATATGATGGTTTTATGAAGATATGGCAGAAATACGGATCAACTCGAGAGAGACAGAGACCTCGACACATTACAGTTGAAGATCTGAGAGGGTCATGGTGTCCGTAGTGCATTGGCTAGGTTTGGGGTTCTGAAATTTGTTGAAAACCCTTTGATGAGAGCTGGAGAGCCCTTGCTGGCCTAGATTATCAGTTATTGGGGTACATACCATGAGGTATTTATAGTGCAGGGTCACTATATCGAGTTGACAGTCCAGGATATATATTTTCTTACTGGTCTCCCACCACTTGTGATGATGGGGAATACTCATCCAGTTTTACCGTGAGGGTGGAACATCATGGAGTTTTTAGAGCGACATTGTCGACCAGGGCTTTGTGTCAAGGGGACACAAATACCAATCGGGGATCTAGCGAGGTTAGAGACTTCTGCTGTGGCCGTAGCGATGTCGTGGATCCTCGACAACAAGGAACTCCACCACATCACTGGAGGGTAGAAGATGCTTCTTGAGAGTGTGTTGAGTGGGAACTACTATGGGTGGGCCCAAATGATGTTGTTTTCTTTGAAATGACAGTTATCACTATGCAAGCAGTAAGTGAACCACGACTGTGCATATGGCACAGTGTTGTGCTCGATCTTCTTTGAGAAGATCCTGGCACTTCAACCTCACATACAGATCCTGGATGGGGGCCCGAGGGAGCCCAGGATGCATTGGTGGGGGCAATTACTATGCAGAGGGGGAGGTGGGGCAGTCGGACGGGTGTTCCGACCAGAGTTCTTTGCTCATTGGGATCAGATTCCACTATACATAGACCATCTTCCCTATAGTGTGATGAGTTATCGTGGGGACCCGGACTTGCCACTGCTACCTAGTCGAGTATGGGGGCCCGATGGTTAGTGACAAGTTGCTAATATTTTATGTGCATTTTAAATTTTTGGAATATTTTATATGGTACTGATTCTTTCACTTTTGGTATGCATATACACCACCAGTAAAAAATTTCGGGTATATGGGATGACATGTAGTATCAGGAGCTGCAGGACCTAGTGGATCAAGAGCACCACAAAATAAGGATGCAGTGGCCTGCCTGGAGTACATCCGTCGTATATGTGAGAGGCTTCTGACCGATATTTCAGGGTGTAGCTAGAAATACTTTGATGAAAAGTACATATATCCATGTATTGGTCTACCCTCGGAGTGGCGAGGGGTCATGCGGTGCATGATGATGGCCGGACAGGAGATGCACAATCTATGAGCTACAAGAGCAGAGCCATTGGCTCGGGATCCTCCAGATAGTGATTAGGTGTAGGGGCAAGTGGTGCCCTCAGTTTTGATTTTTTGTAACATGCTATGGGCATGTCATATGTATAAGAGTTAAGAGACTCTAACACATGTTATATGAGATATTTTATGGATATGAATCGTTTTGATTATTTTATGTTATTATCTTGTGTTAAATGCGTGTGCTAAGTGCCAATCTAGAATATTGTTTACAATTATATCTACATAGTGATTTTGTGCTCTAGGTACATGACTGAATGTAACGATTTCAAATTCACACATCAAAAGCTTCACTCATAAATATATCCTAAAAAGGATAGGATTATGCACACGATAGACACCATTAAGTTGCATGACAAGAAGCAGGGAATCTGAACGAACATGAGGATGAACGTATGGATGAGTAATGGCACCAATTATATCGTCGATGGCATGGGATGCCCCTGGTGCGTTGGCAGCACCGGGTCTAAGGAGATTAGGTAAGATGGTATAAACATAACCAGACTGTGCGTAGATCAGGTCATATTTTAACACAATCTAGAGAGCATCTTCTTCGGTCTAATGGAAATGTGATGCGAAATATTTTCCTATAGAAGGGAAAAGATATCTAAGGAACCAGTCCATGTAGACACAATATTCGAAGGTAGGGGCTCGACATAGGCTCTTTCTTCTCTACCATTCCTAGACATGATCGGATAGGTGGGTTGCAGACGATTGAAGGAAAGAAGTCAAAAGATCTGTACTAGTGTCATAACAAAGGGGAAGTTGGAAATAAGACAGAAAATCTCGGGCAAGAGTCGCAAAGGTTGTATGAGAGGAGGAGGCATGATCCACGTACCACTTAGAAGCTTCGCCAGTAAGCATACGTTGGAACAACCGAAGATGGATGGAGTCATCGGTAATGGAGTTAAACGAACACCACATTTGGAAATATCGAACATGGTTTGTAGGATCTTCTCCAGCAAGACCTTCAAACTTGGGGATGTTGGAAGGGAGCTTCGTTGGCATAGCAGGCCAACCAGTGTCATGGAATATGGGGTCATTGATCAACTGGTTAAAATCGGGAAGACTGAGGCCCGCCATATAAGGGAGCAAGGGAGCATCTGGGATAGTTCTTGTTGCAGTCCCACTATTAGTATTCTGAGCATTAGGGCCGGGGCTACCACCAGTGTTAGGTCCTAAACCATACATGGTGAAGATGATAGGGGGAGAACTGGGATTGAACCAGAAGGGGAACCGAAAGAACCGAAAGAGGATTCATAATGCAAACTCAGTGGAGGACTAACTAGAATCCTACGCGGAGTAGTAAGTCTTCCTAACAGAAACTGAGGATGATGGCCAAGACGTCTCTGAGGTAAATTCCCTCAGGGCACAATTATGAAAGCACAAACATGTCACAAAAGGAAGAGAGACAAACAAGGGCAAGGAGGTGCAGGATCGAATGATTACAATGTCCAAACAAGGGTAGAGAGGTGCAAGATCAATTGATTACAATGTCATAGTCTTTGCTTGGCAGTGTTAACCAGGCTCTTCTTCACTGAGTGTGTGTGTGTTAAGTGTGTAAATTTTCATTTTTAAACCCAGAAATTTGTAGAGAAAAATAAAATATGTGTTCTATAAATGTAAATAAATCTGTAGATAATAGTAAATTAAACTGAATATAACAGAAAATAAACAGCTAATTATGCATTAATCTAAACCCAAGGAGGCGGGCCTCTCAACAACTAGTCTATGGGTGGGAAAACATCTAGTCCAAACACACAAAAATAGCCAATGGATCTAAAATTGGGAGGGAAAATGATCTAAAGATAAAATATGCTGGAAATAGGTGCAGAAAAACAATAAAATATCAGAGGGAAAATTGTTGTAAATGAGGTGGAAAAAGGATACAACTTGGAGGGAAATGAAGGGGACCGTAGAGGAAGACCCAAACAAAAGTAGAAGGAAGTTTTTTGGATGGATTAATAACCAATATAAAGTGGATCTAAAGGTAAGGGATTAGATCTAAAAAATGGCTAAACACACAGAAATTTCAGATAACCTGCTGCAGCTAAAACTCCTCCTGGAAAGGTGGAGGGTACTGAAGCCCTAGGGGCTAGGTTCCCAATTTGATGAGTAAACCAGAGAAATTATAGACCCAAAATGGGAAAATATGGAGGTAAGACAACCCTAAATAGAGGCCTAGAAAAACCCAAAAAAATCTCAGAAATAATCCTGCAAAAAGTATAGGTCGTATTTTCTGACTTGATTTCTGCAGAGGTCACAGGTTTTGGCCTGTTTTCTATGTCATGGAGGTTCAGGTCACAATTTTTGGCCCAAAAAGTGTGACCTTCACTTTCGGTACTCTCAAGAGCAGGTTTCAGAAAATTTTGTCGTCTCAGCTGCGAGTGATGCCTGTCAACTGAGCAATAGGTCCGAAAACACACGAAAGTTAGAATTTTTCATGTTTTAGGGTTTTATAGGTTAAAAAAAAAATCAACAAAAGAAAAAGAAGAAGCTAAAGAGAAATCCTAGAGTTTGAAGCAACTGGTCATGCATGGATCTGAAAAACGGCAGAGGTCGTAATCGTAATCCCGAGCGGAGTCACCTATTGTTAGGATGAATTTTAATCGCAAGTGTACGGAAAAAATCTCACTTTAGCTGTTCATAACAAACAGCCTTAACATCAAAGATTGATGCCAATTTCTTTAGATCTATAGTTAGTTGACCAAGATAAATGCTACAAAATCTAGATCTATGGAGTAAAAGACATTAAGCAGTAAATAAAAGCAAGAGTTTCTCCATGCATCCAATAGACAATACAAGAATATTTTAAAAAAAAAATTGTATTTTTTACACCTGGGAAGGGAACATAGAAATATGTTACCAGTCCCACTCAATCGGATGGGTTCTTTTATGTCCTCAGCACTTTATATCTAAGATCTCTCTCTCTTGATGGTGTAGAAAACCCAGACAAAAAAATGGAACTCAAAGGGAGCTCACAAGAAAAATGGTAGCAAAATATGACAATGATGGAAGATCAAAGTCAGACCAAAAGTATAGATCCAAAGTGATATTTAGGCAACAAAAGGTAGTGAGTGAATGGAAAAACCCTTCTATTTATAACAAAATATTCAGTTAGTGTAGATATTGGTGCATGATTAAAATATTATTAACCAAATCTAGATCCAAATTTTATGGAATATTTTATTATATTTGTTGGAGGGAAAAGCAATTTGAATTTGGTCAAATCCCTTTATTTGTAAATAATAAATAAATAAATGATTTGTTTATTATTTTAAGGATGTGGTTGAGTAATAATTAAATAAATAATGATTTATTGAATTATTTATAAATGATTTAGTGAATTTTACCAAGGAATATTATTTAAATAATGTTTAAATAATTATTCCTAGAAAATAATAAGATAAATAATGATTTATCTCATTAATTTTCCTGTTTTGGGTTAAATATGACCAGGAATATTAATTAAACTGTTGTTTAACTAATTATTCCTTGAGGAAAATCAAACAAATGTGGATTTATTCAATATTTCCTCATGGGGTTTCATGTTTAGACCATAAACAACTTAATAAATTAAGGATTACTAAGTTATTTTCATATTGAAAGCAATTTTACTTAGGGTAAAATTGGACTTACATGGTGTACTTTGGTCCATATAATAGTAATAGGTTAGATGAGCAAAGAAATGGTGTAACATATAGTATGCTATTCAGAATGGAATGGATGTACCTTCATAGAACCAAGGTGGATTGTAAAGACAAAGCCACTGAGTGCTTGGATTACAATGGTGCAACAAGAGTCTTATAGGGAAAGAAGAAATTCACATCAATTAGGATGGTGACAAATATGTAGGCAAAACATAGTTGCAGGAAAGGGTGTGTGTTATTCGTTTTGCACATCTTTAGCAACAATGGTAAGGAATTTGAGGATGGAGATGGTTTGAGCAGGTATCCAACTCTACATCAGTTTCAGATTGTATTTCCTTCATATATTTTAGAGTTTCCACCTCACAAAAAAGTATACTTTTTTATTGAGATGGTATGAGGTGTAGCACTAGCATCAAAGGCATGTTAAAGGATGAGCACAATTGAGTCGGTAGAGTTGAATTTGCACTTGAAAGAGATGTTTGAAAAATGATACATTAGGACAAGTGTATCACCTTGGAGTGCACTAGTGTTTCTCGTGAAGAAGAAGGATGGTACTCTTAGACTATGAATTTATTACATGTATTTGAACAAAGTGACCATTAAGAAAAGGTTCCCATTAACAAGAATCAATGATTTATTTTATCAGCTGAAGGGAGTAGGAGTGTTATCTAAGATCAACTTCAGATCGGGATACCATTAGCTACACATCAAATAAAAGGACATATAGAAGACAACCTTCTGGACCAGTTATGCATATTACAAGTTTGTTTTAGTTCCATTCGATTTAACTGATGCTCCAAATAACTTTATGTGTTTAATGAAAAATGTGTTGCATCCTTATTTGGACAAGTTTGGTATTGTGTTCATTGATGACATGTTCTTGTATTCTACAAATGAGGAAGAACATGTTGAGAATTTTGCAGCGTTGTTGAGATGGTTTAGAGAGTGTCATTTGGGCAATTTTGAGGTCTAAAATGGGCCTCCTAAGGAAATTATAAAATAATAGTGGAAAAAATCAAATAAGATTTGATGACATCATTAAATTTTAGAGGGAAAAAAGAAAAAATTACTTTTTCAACTCGTATTTTAAACTTATCTCCCAAAGTTTTTGCTCAAATTTCAAGCAGGAGCACTCATTGCATGTGTTGGGGTTCCTGTGTTTTGGCCAGATTGGTAAGACAAAAAGACAAGACAACATTAGAACCACTTTTGGATCCTAGGATCTAGCCCTACTGGATCCAAAGAGGGATCTATCTATAAATACAAAGAATGATATATCTTTAAGGCTCAAAATGAGGTATTAGGCTAGGTATGAAGCACAAGAGGGTTTTAAATTGGTTTGGTTGGTGCTTTGGAGATCATTAACTGAGAAGGTTAAGCAGAATGAAAAGGAACAACGCAGTAGGATGTTTAAGCAAAAGAAGATAAATCAAGGAAGTGTCAATCCATTGGGCTATGGAGTCATGAAAGGGGATTACTTGCATAACAACTATTCAAGGGTTTTCATAGGGCTAGTCATCTATACCAGAGGATCTCTTTAGATAGATGGCGGAATGGAACATTAAGAATGGGTGAAAAGAAAGAGACAAAATGGCAGTCTAAGATCAGGTCAGAGGTCATTTAACTCGAGACCTGCTTCAGCATACTCTCAAGGAAATAACAATCCTGTAGTCCGCATAACCACTTTCAGAGTAGTAGAAAACATATAAGATGAAACAGAGAGTAAGGCCTAATATGAGAGGAGGACTTTTAACCTTCAATGATTTTGACACTCACTCCATGGGATCTAAGAAACTAACTCCAAATTCAGACAACAGTAAGCATGGACTAGCCAACTACTATACTGGTTAAAGTATAATGAATTATCTCTTAGATACATAACTTAGCAGAAAAAATCAAAGATAAAGACTTACGGTGAGATTTAGGGTACTTCCAACAGTATATCCTAATCTATTCTTGTTGTTCTTTATCAGAGAAATATGGACAGTGTGTAAAAACATGAAAGGAAACAATTACAGTGAGAATAAATCACCAATAATATAGACCAAGATCCTATGAATATGCTTGATTAATTTATGTGAAAAACCAGTCACATACTTTGAGCTCAATGGCCTTTTACAATACAGACTTCTCTTCATAGCCTACTATATTACAGACTACTCAACTACTTCCCCTCAATAACGGTTTTAACAGTTGATGAAATCCCTATCAACTGACAACAACCCTTTACAATGAATTTCTGATGAATATTTATAGGTGAACGAGGAAGTGAAGTAGTAGAAGATATAGTTGGCCTAATTAAATGAAGGACTTAATGTTTATTGGCCCCTAAGAGGCTTGATGGGTAAGAAATGGCATGCTCCATGCTTCATTTAATGGTCCTTTTCTTGTACTTGAACTTTGACTGTCTGTTTTTGACCTTTGAAATAAGCAAGGTGGATAGAAATATGCAGGTTTCCCATACTTCCATAACTGCTGTATCTGCCCTTTGAGGCTTAATGGACGAAGAGATTGACTTCAAGTCTGCTTTTATCTTTAAAATAACTCTGCTGACAGTTTGAAATAATTTTTCAGCTGTCTTTATGAAAATATCCTCTGTTCTGTCAATAATTAGGCCTTCTTTGTTTTTAGTGAGGCTGCAGGTGTCTTTTAGTAGCTGGAGAGGTTGGCTTTTGGAGCTGGAGAGGGTTTAATTAGCCTCTGAGTGGAAGTGGAGGCTTTCTCGGATTGACATATGCCTTTGTCTTATCTTAAAACACGTTTAGTTCACTTTTAGGTCTGTGTTTTAGGCCTAATTAGGCTTAATATCTGTCTTCTAGTCTTCAACTGTATTTTCATCCTTTAATAACTAAATTGCATCTTTTGATCTTCAATAATGTGCTTTAGATATCTTAATCTTGTCATTGATACACTTTGTCTCTTTCCTTTGACTGTTTCTGGTGCATATACAGACTCAATGGTGCAGGAGTGCTTTATATAGGTTTTGACACTGATCTTTAATGGAGATCGTGTCTAGAAACCCTTTCTGATGTGTTCTCTACAATCTTTGTTTCCAAAAAAGTCTCTCTGTGCTCTATTTTCTCTATCTGTGATCATGAGACAGAGTGCGATTTTTACTATCTGATACCCTGCTGCAAAAAGACACAAACATGTTAGGAAATCCAAGGGGAGTGAGGGGAGGATGTTGTGGAGGACCGAGGGAAGATGAAAGAGCAATGACGGAAAGGTGAATGCAGTGCAAAAATGGTGAAAAATGATTTTTAGGAGGTGAAATGGTGGTTTGATGAAGGTTTGGTGTGGGGGAGGTTCTAGACCATTAGATTAGATCTAACAGTGACAATCTACGGTCGAAATTGCGCGATGAGTTGTTTGGAGGGTAAGTGGAGAAACAAAAGGATGAGGTGAAGCTAAATCCTGGCCGTCGGATGATTTTTATGGATGGCGGAGATGGCTCGATACATTCGTTTGGGGGTTAGTTGAAAGGAGAATGGGAAATGATCAGGGTTAAATCTGGGCCATCGGATCAAAACAATGGATGGCCGCAATTAATCTTGGGAATACAATGCGAAGGGTGGTATCAGAAAGCATGGTGGTATTTGCGCGGGTCCTAAGGCGGTAAATGGTATTCACAAAAGTTGCACAATACCATACATCGCATGCCACGTGTCTGAGAGAAACCACTCATATCATGTAATTTTGGAGCATTAATGATCGGACAGTAAAATCCCGCGATATGTCTGTTGGTCATTGGATGAGGGGTGACTAGATCCTATGGCGGAGGTGCGAGCATGATATGCGAAAGTGCACGGGTGGAGGCGGGCCATCGGGTTCGATCACAGCTGTCATATTTGTACTTTGGATGGTCCAGATTTGGTATTGGGCCGCATTGTGTGTTGGGCCATCGGGCTCGATACGGGTTGTCAGATCACACAAATGGACGGTCAGGATTGCATGGATCAGTGGTGTTTAAACAAATGGGTAAATGGAAAGGGGAAGCACCCGATTGTTCACAGCCGTCGATCTGTGGAGATCGATGGTGCATGTTCACCTATAACATTTCTTCGTCGGGGTTGAATAAAACAAGAAAAAGGCATTTTGTTGGGATTTTTCAAAGGCTTTTAGCGCTTGGGCTTAGGTTTTGATTCCATGGAGTGGGGTTTTGGATAATAAGCCCTTGGGGGCTAACTTTTTTCATAGAGTGGAGAAGGTGCTTTATAGGTTTTTTAAAGGGTTTTTTGTGATTTTTTTGCGGAGGATAGCCTTTGTAAATGCCCGGTTGTAGACTTATGGTTATATGAAGCTAGGGCTACAAAATATAATCCTTCAGGGGATTAAGCCTGATATATTATAAAAAAGAGCATTTTAAGCCGAAATCAGTGCTTTTCAAGGCCATAAGAAGGGTTCCCATAGAGGAAAGAGGTGGTTTTTAAACCAGATAAAGGGAGCTATAAGGTTTAAATAGGGTTTTAGGATGAAATGGAGGGATTTGGAGGGAATTTTGTGGAGTTTTAAAAGGGGAAAAGTGATGAAAAATGGAGGTTTTGTGAGGATGACATAGGGCAAATGGAGGCCCCCTTTACAACAGTTTTCTTCACAAACAGTGAGGCTTTTTAAATGGAAATAGAAATGAAGATTTTTCAAGGAGTATAGGACACATAGAGGCTTTCAAGGATGAAATATTTTCAAGGGAAATGTTTCTCTTGAAGGCTCAGAAGAATATTTAGCAACCTGTTTACTTGTCAAAAATTGATAGGTGGATAATAGTGGCTCCACATGGGGATGGCATCTTCTTGAAGGTGTCAAGAATCTCAAAAAATGATTTGTGGAAGTAGGCTATATGCCTGGCACTTGACACATATTTTTCTTCTTCAACCAACTACTACAATCATTAAGACATCATATCAGCAGTAATATTTCTCCCAAACAACTACCTACCCATACTATTGTCCTAGCATTTTTTCTTCTGGGTGAATTTGGACTTGCAGAACCTTTACATCATCAATATTTTACAAACAGGAAAATAAACATATTCTAATACTACCCTTATTACTCCATGAGACCAGATTAGACAGTTGGTCTCATAGATTCTTTACCTGAACTACTATCTACTAGGATTAAACTGTCTAGCAGTCTTCTTTATCTACATTATAAGACAGAAATTTAAACACAAACAAACCAAAATTAGACTGTTTGGTCTGCTGTGAATCCATAGCATAAAGAAAAGCTACATATCGACTGAACCTTGTAGAAATTTAAAACAACTAACTAAATTCTCACAGACTGAGATTTATTGAGATTTTCCTACCTACCCTACTCTAACTTGACATATTTACAAGTCTAACTGATAAACCTTCTTTTCCAATAAATCCAATCCATAAAATGGTCCCATGACTGGTCTGTTCTGCTCATCTCCTTGAGAGGGCTAGATAGGCAGGGCCACTCCCATTCTCTTTGTTTATTAACAGTAGCTTCAAAAATGTTTCTTGTTTTCTGCAACAAGCTGCTCAAAATGACCTTCAATCCTTATTCAAATGTCTGCAGGAAATGAGCATAAGGATCATGAAATAATACCTGGTTGTGAGTACTAGATAGGTGGTTTTCAACCAGGATTTCTTCCTCTTCCACTAGACCAAGAAAAAAACTCTTTTGAGAAAGAAAATCTTCCTCTACTTCATCATTATCTGAATTGGAGGACTCATCATATATGGCAGTGCTATCCTCTTGTAGCTCTGAGATATTCTGATCTGGTGGGCTGAGCTCAATGAGAAGATCAATGTATTCTTGAGCAGGGGTTTGTTCCATTGTTTCCTCTTTTTCAAGACAAGGCTCCTTGTTTTCAATCTGCTCAAAAATTTCTTCCTTATTTTCTTCCTTTTCCTGTGAGATGGAAGGCTGTTGATCTCCAATCACATGGGTATTATTAATGATGGTATGAGTTGTAACAGAGTGAAAAATCAATGAATCTTCATCTATTACTAGACTTTCATAACTTTCCTCATCAATATCATAGATAGGCTGACTTGGCTCATTAGTTTCTTGAAGCTGAAGGAACTGATTTCCCTCCAACAAATCTGCTACTGATGGCTCTGCAAGATCATCTTCTGTTTGGAGAAAATCATCATCAGATAGATAAAAAAATAGGAAAATCATGATTGTAAGTAATTCTACCAATCAAAAATACTGGATTATCAGCAAGTATTTCTTCATTCTGATTTGCGGCGGAGTCTTAAAAATATGCATGATCAAACTCAATAGATGAATGGACAAGAGTTTCTATTCTGCAACAAATTTTAGAGGCTAGCTGTCTATTTATGATCTGATCTATTTCCACTTCTGTCAAAGGAGAGGATGTTCTTGTGAACCTCTGAGTAGAAATGCAACAGCTCTCTGTTTCTTGTGAGGACGGAATTTGAGGTTGGATGTCATCTTGAGCCTCAGTTATAAGGGATGATGGATCAACATTTGTGTTTTCAGGAATATCTTGAGGAGTTTCTTCAATTTCTTGGTTAATTTCTTCCTCATCTGATTCATCCAGGTTCCTGTGATAGCTAGGATGCATATGAAATTCTTTAATGGCTATCAATAGATCTTTAGGATGCATATTAACCAAATCCTCATCAATTTATAAAAGGTATTGTATGATATTCTGAGATTGATCACAACCATCCCATGGTAAGGATGGAGAGTTTCCTATATGATTCTTGTAAAATACTTGGTGCATGTCCTTTAAAGAAAACAAACTGTTGGGTTCTAACCATTAATACCAATTCCCAGCTTTTCCTTCTAATGTTGCCATGAACATTTTCATTAGGTAGTCTTCATGCCATTCAACCTTAAACCTCCACACATGTATATGAAACTTGATGAGATGCAGCAAGGATTCATAAACATTCTCACCCTAAGAGATAGGTTGTTTTTCAACCAATTTACTTCAGGCATTTTGTGTGGGATTCCAGGGATATGATGCCTGCTCATTGGGGCATATATTCATTGTATGTGTGGAAGCATGTTTGTAAATCAGAAAAGTGGTCACCGTATCTTCTCAACCAGTTCAGGGTCGTTTACCAGTGGAGTCATTTGGTCTTTAGGAGTTATAGAGTGTGGAGTTGCCAGGTGGATGAATTTGAAAGTTTGGAGCAGGATGCTCTCCACCATCAGCAATTGAATACCAACCTAACCAGAGATTCTGAGGATTCGAGAGTGTATCAAGTATAACTAACAAAAATCCCCAGTGGAGTCGCCATTATGTTGGGGTTCCTGTGTTTTGGCCAGATTAGTAAGAACAAAACACAAGACAACATCAGAACCACTTTGGGATCCTAGGATCCATCCCTCCTAGAACCAGAGAGGGATTTCTCTATAAATACAAAGAATGATATATATATTTAAGGCTCAAAATGTGGTATTAGGCTAGGTAGGAAGCACAAGAGGGTTTTAAATTGGTTTGGTTGCTAGGTTGGAGATCATTAACTGAGAAGGTTAAATGGAATGAAAAGTAACAACGCAACAGGATGTTTCAGCAAAAGAAGATAAATCAAGAAAGTGTCAATCCATTGGGCTATGGAGTCATGAAAGGGGATTACTTACATAAAAACTATTGAAGGGTTTTCATAGGGCAAGTCATCTATACCAGAGGATCTCTTTAGATAGATGGTGGAATGGAACATTGAGAATGGGTGAAAAGAAAGAGACCAAAGGGTAGTCTAAGATCAGGTCAGGCGTCATTTAACTCCAAACCTGATTCAGCATACTCTCAAGGAAATAACAATCCAACAGTCCTCATAACCACTTTCAGAGTAGTAGAAAACACATAAGATGAAACAGAGAGTAAGGCCTAAGATCAGAGGAGGAACTTTAACCTTCAATGCTTTTGACACTCACTCCAGGGGATCTAAGAAACTAACTCAAAATTTAGACATCAGTAAGCATGGACCAGCCAACTACTATACTGGTTAAACTATGATGAATTACCTCTTAGATACACAACTTAGCAGAAAACATCAAAGATAAATATTTACAGTGAGATTTAGGGTACTTCTAGCAGTATATCCTAATCTATGCTTGTTTTTCTTTATCATAGAAATATGGACAGTATGTAAAGACATGAAAGGAAACAATTATAGTGAGAATACATCACCAATAATATATACCAGGATCCTATGAATTTTCTTGATTAATTGATGTGCAAAACCAGTCACATACTTTGAGCTTAGTGGCCTTTTACAATACAAACTTCTCTTCCCAGCCTACTATATTACAGACTACTCAACTACTTCCCCTCAATAACAGTTATAACAGTCGATGAAATCCCTATCAACCAACAACAACCCTTTACAATGAATTTCCAATGAATATTTATAGGTGAACGAGGATGTGAAGTAGTAGAAGAGATAGTTGGCCTAATTAAATGAAGGACTTAATGTTTATTGGCCTCTAAGAGGCTTGATGGGTAAGAAATGTCATGCTCCATGCTTCATTTAATGGTCCTTTGCTTGTACTTGAACTTTGACTGTCTGTTTTTGACCTTTGAAATAAGCAAGGTGGATAGAAATATGCAGGTTTCCCATACTTCCATAACTGCTGCATCTGCCCTTTGAGGCTTAGTGGATG
Organism: Pinus albicaulis; assembly: GCA_034641835.2. Classification (NCBI taxonomy): domain Eukaryota; kingdom Viridiplantae; phylum Streptophyta; class Pinopsida; order Pinales; family Pinaceae; genus Pinus; species Pinus albicaulis. The sequence continues at coordinate 685,021,614 of CM076571.1, read as the reverse complement.
AAGATATTGACTTCAGGTCTGTTTTTATCTTTAAAATAACTCTGCTGATAGTTTTAAATAATTGTTCAGCTGTCTTTATGAAAATATCCTCTGTTCTGTCAATAATTAGGCCTTTTTTTTTGTGAGGCTGTAGGTGTCTTTTAGTAGCTGGAGAGGTTGGATTTTGGTGTTGGAGAGGGTTCAATTGGCCACTGAGTGGCGGTGGAGGCTTTCTCGGATTGACAAATGTCTTTGTATTTTCCTAAAACACTTTTAGTCCACTTTTAGGTCTGTGTTTTAGGCCTAATTAGGCTTAATATCTATCTTCTGGTCTTCAACTATATTTTCATCCTTTAATCACTGAATTACATCTTTTAATCTTCAATAATGTGCTTTAGATCTCTTAATCCTGTCAGTGATACACTTTTCCGCTTTCCTTTGACTATTTCTTGTGCATATACAGACTCAATGGTGCAGGAGGGCTTTATCCAGGTTTTGACACTGATATTTAATGGAGATCATGTATTAAAACCCTTTCTGATGTGTTCTCTGCAATCTTTGTTTCCGAAAAAAGTCTCTCTATGCTCTATTTTCTCTATCTGTGATGATGAGACAGAGTGCGATTTTTACTATCCGATACCCTGCAAAAAGACACAAACATGTTAGTAAATCCGAGGGGAGTGAGGGGAGGATGTTGTGGAGGACCGAGGGAAGATGAAAGAGCAATGATGGAGAGGTGAATGCAGTGAAAAAATGGTGAAAATGATTGTCAGGAGGTGAAATGGTGGTCTGATGAAGGTTTGGTGTGGGGGAGGTTCTGGACGGTTAGATTAGATCTAACAGTGGCAATCTATGGTCTAAATTGTGCGATGAGTTTTTTGGAGGCTAAGCGGAGAAATGAAAGGATGAGGTGAAGTTAAATCCTAGACGTCGGATTATTTTGATGGACGGCAGAGAGGGCCCGATACATTCGTTTGGGGTTAGTTGAGAGGAGAACAGGAAATGATCAGGGTTAAATCTGGGCTGTCAGATCAAAATGATGGATGGCCATGATTAATCCTAGGAATACAATGCGAAGGGTGGTATCGAAAAGCATGGTGGTATTCGTGTGGGTCCGAAGGCGATAAATGGTATTCACAAAAGTTGCACAACACCATACATCGCACGCCACGTGTCCAAGAAAAACCACTCATATCACGCAATTTCGGAGAATTAACGATTGGACAGTAAAATTGCGCACTATCTCTGTTGGCCGTTGGATGAGGGGTGGCTAGATCCTATGGTGGAGGTGCGAGTGTGATATCTGAAAGTGCACGGTTGGAGGTGGGCCATCGGGTTCGATCACAATCGTCAGATCTGTACTTTGGATGGTCCAGATTTGGTATTGGGCCGCATTGTGTGTTGGGCCATCAGGCTCGATACAGGCTGTCAGATCACAAAAATGGATGTTCATGATTGCATGGATCAACGGTGTTTAAACAAACAAGGAAATGGAAAGGGGAAGCGCCCGATTGTTCATAGTCGTCGATCTGTGGAGATCAACGGTGCATGTTGACCCATAACATTTCTTCGTCGGGGTTGAATAAAAGAAGAAAAAGGTATTTTGCTGGTATTTTTCAAAGGCTTTTAGTGCTCAAGCCTAGGTTTTGATTCCATGGAGTGGGTTTTAGGATAATAAGCCCTTTGGGGCTAACTTTTTTCATAGAGCGGAGAAGGTGCTTTATAGGCTTTTTAAAAGGATTTTTGTGATTTTTTAGCGGAGGATAGCCTTTCTAAGTGCCTAGTTCCGGAGTTATGGTTATATGAATCTAGGGCTACAGAATATAATCCCTCAAGGGCTTAAGCATGATATTTGTAAAAAAGAGCATTTTAAGCCGAAATCAGTGCTTTTCAAGGCCATAAGAAGGGTTCCGGTAGAGGAAAGAGGGGGTTTTGAAACCAGATAAAGGGAGCTATGAGGTTTAAACATTGTTTTAGGATGAAATGGAGGGATTTGGAGGGAATTTTATGGAGTTTGAAAAGGGTAAAAGTGATGAAAATGGAGGTTTTGTGAGGATGACATAGGGAAAATGGAGGCCCCCTTTACAACAGTTTTCTACAAAAACAGTGAGGCTTTTTAAATGGAAACAGTAGTGAAGATTTTTCAAGGAGCAGAGGACACATGGAGGATTTCAAGGATGAAATATTTTCAAGGGAAATGTTTCTCTTGAAGGCTCAGAAGAATATTTAGCCACCTGTTTGCTTGTCAAAAATTTATAGGTGGCTAATAGTGGCTCCACATGGGGATGGCATCTTCTTGAAGGTGTCAAGAATCTCAAAAAATGATCTTTGGAAGTAGGCCAGATGCCTGGCACTTAACACATCTTTTTCTTCTTCAACCAGTTACTACACTCATGAAGACATCATATCAGCAGTAATATCTCTCCCAAACAACTACCTACCCATACTATTGTCATAGAATTTTTTCTTCTAGGTGCATTTGGACTTGCAAACCCTTTACATCATCAATTTTTTACAAACAGGAAAATAAACATATTCTACTGCTACCCTTATTACTCCATGAGACTAGATTAGACAGTTGGTCTCATAGCTTCTCTACCTAAACTACTATCTACTAGGATTAAACTGTCTAGCAGACTTCTTTCTCTAGGATTATAAGACATAAACTTAAACAAAAACAGACCAGGATTAGACTTTCTAGTCTACTGTGAATCCATAGCATAATGACAAGCTACATATGGACTAAACCTTGCAAAAATTTAAAACAACTAACTAAATGCTCACAGATTGAGCTTTATTGAGATTTTCCTACCTACCCTACTCTAACTTAACATATTTACAAGTCTAACTGATAAACCTTCTTTTCCAATACATCTAGTCCATCGAATGGCCCCATGACTGGTCTGTTCTGCTCATCTCCTTGAGCGGGCTGGATAGGCAGGGCCACTCCCATTCTCTTTGTTTATTAACAGCAGCTTCAAAAATGTTTCTTGTTGTCTACAACAAGCTACTCAAAATGACCTTCGATCCTTCTTCAAATGTCTACAAGAAATGAGAATAAGGATCATGAAATAATACCTAGTTGTGAGTACTGGACAGGTGGTTTTCAACCAGGATTCCTTCCTCTTCCACTGGACCAAGAAAAAGACTCTTTTGAGAAAGAAAATCTTCCTCTTCTTCATCATTATCTGAACTGGAGGACTCGTCATATATGGCAGTGTTGTCCTCTTGTAGCTATGAGATATTCTGATCTAGTGGGTTGGGCTCAATGAGAAGATCAATGTATTCTTGAGCAGGGGTTTTTTCCATTGTTTCCTCCTTTTCAAGAGAAGGCTCCTTGTTTTCAATCTGCTCAAAAATTTCTTCCTTATTTTCCTCTTATTCCTATGAGATGGAAGGTTGTTGATCTCCAATCAGATGGGTATTATTATTGATGGTCTGAGGTGTAACAGAGTGAAAATTAAATGAATCTTCATCTATTACTAGACTTTCATAACTTTCCTCATCAGTATCATGGATAGGCTGACTTGGCTCATTACTTTCTTGAAGTTGAAGGAACTGATTTCCCTCCCCCAAATCTTCTACTGATGGCTCTACAAGATCATCTTCTATTTGGAGAACATCATCATCAGATAGATCAAAAATAGGAAAATCATGATTGTAAGTAATGCTACCAACCAAACATACTGGATTTTCAGCAAGTCTTTCTTCATTTTGATTTATAGGGGAGTCTTAAAAATATGCGTGATAAAACTCAATAGATGAAAGGACAAGCGTGTCTATTCTACAAAAAATTTCAGAGGCTGGATGTCTATTGATGATCAGATATATTTCCACTTCTGTCAAAGGAGAGGATGTTCTTGTGAACCTCTGAGCAGAAGTGCAACAACTCTCTGTTTCTTGTGAGGACGGAATTTGAGGCTGGATGTCATCTTGAGCCTTAGTTGTAAGGGACGATGGATCAACATTTGTGTTTTCAAGAATATCTTGAGGATTTTCTTCTATTTCTTGGTTAATTTCTTCCTCAACTGATTCATCCAGGTTCTTGTGATATCTAGGATGCATATGAAATTCTTTAATGGCTATCAATAGATCATCAGGATGCATATTAACTAAATCCTCATCAATTTCTAAAAGGTAATGTATGATATTCTGAGATTGATCACAACAATCCTATGGTAAGGATGGAGAGTTTCCTATATAATTCTTGTAAAATACTTGGTGCATTTCCTTTAAAGAAAACAAACTTTTGGGTTATAACCATTCATACCAATTCCTAGCTTTTCCTTCTAACGTTGCCATGAACATTTTTATTAGACAGTATTCATGCCATTCAACTTTAAACCTCCACACATGTATATGAAACTTGATGAGATGTAGCAAGGGGTCATCAACATTCTCACCCTGAAAGATAGGTAGGTTTTTCAACCAATTTACTTCAGGCATTTTATGTGGGAATCCAGGGATATGAGCCCTGCTCATTGGGGCATATCTTCATTGTATGTGCGGAAGCATTTTTGTAAATCAGAAAATTGGTCACTATATCTTCTCAACCAGTTCAGGGTCCTATACCAATGGAGTCATTTGGTCTTTAGGAGTTATAGAGTGTGGAGTTTCTAGGTGGATGAATTTGCAATTTTGGAGTAGGATGTTCTCCACCATCAGCAATTGAATACCAACCTAACCAGAGATTCTGAGGTCTCCAGAGTGTATTAGGTATAACTTACACAAATCCCCAGTGGAGTCACCATTATGTTGGGGTTACTGTGTTTTGGCCAGATTAGTAATACCAAAAGACAAGACAACATCAGAACCACTTTGGGATCCTAGGATCTAGCCCTCCTGGATCCAGAGAGCGATTTCTCTATAAATACAAAGAATGATATATATTTAAGGCTCAAAACGACGTATTAGGCTAGGTATGAAGCACAAGAGTGTTTTAAATTGGTTTGGTTGCTAGGTTGGAGATCATTAACTGATAATGTTAAATGGAATGAAAAGGAACAAAGCAGCAGGATGTTTCAGCAAAAGAAGATAGATCAAGAAAGTGTCAATCCATTGGCCTATGGAGTCATGAAAGGGGATTACTTGCATAACAACTATTTAAGGGTTTTCATAGGGAAAGTCATCTATACCAGAGGATCTCTTTAGATAGATGGTGAAATGGAACATTAAGAATGGGTGAAAAGAAAGAGACCAAAGGGCAGTCTAAGATCAGGTCAGAGGTCATTTAACTCCAGACCTACTTCAGCATACTCTTAAGGAAATAAAAATCCAACAGTCCTCATAACCACTTTCAGAGTAGTAGAAAACACATAAGATGAAACAGAGAGTAAGGCCTAATATCAGAGGAGGACTTTTAACCTTCAATGCTTTTGACACTCACTCTAGGGGATCTAAGAAACTAAATCCAAATTCAGACATCAGTAAGCATGGAGCAGCCAACTACTATATTGGTTAAACTATGATGAATTACCTCTTAGATACACAACTTAGCAGAAAACATCAAAGATAAAGATTTACAGTGAGATTTAGGGTACTTCCAACAGTATATCCTAATCTATGCTTGCTGTTCTTTATCAGAGAAATATGGACAGTATGTAAAAACATGAAAGGAAACAATTATAGTGAAAATACATCACCAATAATATATACCAAGATCATGTGAATTTGCTTGATTAATTGATGTGAAAAACCAGTCACATACTTTGAGCTCAGTGGCCTTTTACAATACAGACTTCTCTTCCCAGCCTACTATATTACAGACTACTCAACTACTTCCCCTCAATAACAGTTGTAACAGTCGATGAAATACCTATCAACCAACAACAACCCTTTACAATGAATTTTTGATGAATATTTATAGGTGAATGAGGAAGTAAAGTAGTAGAACAGATAGTTGGCCCAGTTAAATGAAGGACTTAATGTTTCTTGGCCTCTGGGAGGCTTGATGGGTAAGAAATGTCATGCTCCATGCTTCATTTAATGGTCCTTTGCTTGTACTTGTACTTTGGCTGTCTATTTTTGAACTTTTGAAATAAGCAAGGGGGATAGAAATATGTAGGTTTCCCATACTTCCATAACTTCTGCATCTACCCTTTGAGGCTTAATGGATGAAGAGATTGACTTCAGTTCTATTTTTATCTTTAAAATAACTCTGCTGATAGTTTGAAATAATTTTTCAGCTGTCTTTATGAAAATATCCTCTATTCTGTCAATAATTAGGCCTTCCTTGTTTTCTGTGAGGCTGCAGATGTCTTTTAGTAGCTGGAGAGGTTGGATTTTGGTGTTGGAGGGGGTTCAATTGGCCTTTAAGTGGCAGTGGAGGCTTTCTCGGATTGACAGATGTCTTTGTCTTTTCCTAAAACACTTTTAGTTCACATTAAGGTCTGTGTTATAGGCCTAATTAGGCTTAATATATGTCTTCTGGTCTTCAACTATATTTTCATCCTTTAATCACTGAATTACATCTTTTAATCTTCAATAATGTGCTTTAGATCTCTTAATCCTGTCACTGATACACTTTTCTTCTTTCCTTTGACTGTTTCTGGTGCATATATAGGTTCAATGGTGCAGGAGGGATTTATCCATGCTTTATCCAGGTTTTGACACTGGTCTTTAATGGAGATCGTGTCTAAAAACCCTTTCTGATGTGTTCTCTGCAATATTTCTTTCCAAAAAAGTCTCTCTGTGATCATGAGACAGAGTGTGATTTTTACTATCCGATACCCTGAAAAAAGACACAAACATGTTAGGAAATCTGAGGGGAGTGAGGGGAGGATGCTGTGGCGGACCGAGGGAAGATGAAAGAGAAATGACGAAAACTTGAATGCAGTGAAAAAATGGTGAAAAATGATTGGCGGGAGGTGAAATGGTGGTCTGATGAAGGTTTGGTGTGGGGGAGATTCTGGACCGTTAGATTAGATCTAACAGTAGCAATCTACGGTCCAGATTGCATGATAAGTTGTTTGGAGGCTAAGCATAGAAATGAAAGGATGAGGTGAAGTTAAATCCTGGCTATCGGATGATTTTGATGGACGGTGGAGATGGCACGATACATTCGTTTGGGGGTTAGTTGAAAGGAAAACGGGAAATGATCGGGGTTAAATCCGGGCTATTAGATCAAAACAATCGACGGCCATGATTAATCCTAGGAATACAACACGAAGGATGGTATCGGAAAGCATGGTGGTATTCACACAGGTTTGAAGGTGGTAAATGGTATTCACAAAAGTTGCGCGATACCATACATCGCACGCCACGTATCCGAGCAAAACCGCTCATATCGCGCGATTTTGGACCATTAACGATCAGATAGTAAAATCACGCGATCTTTTTGTTGGCCGTTGGATGAGGGGCAGCTAGATCGTATGGCGGAGGTGTGCACGCGATATGGGAAAGTGCATGGGCAGAGGTGGGCCATCGGGTTTGATCACAGCTGTCAGATCTGTACTTTGGACGGTCCAGATTTGGTATTAGGCTGCATTTTTTGTTGGGCCATCGAGCTCGATGCGGGCCATCAGATCATGCAAACAGATGGTCAGGATTGCATGGATCGGAGGTGTTTAAACAAAAGGGGAAATGGAAAGGTGAAGCGCCCGATTTTTCATAGCCATCGACCTGTGGAGATTGACGATGCATGTTGACCCATAAGATTTCTTCCTCGGGGGTGAATAAAACAAGAAAAAGGAGTTTTACTGGGATTTTTCAAAGGCTTTTAGTGCTCAGGCGTAGGTTTTGATTCTATGGAGTGGGGTTTAGGATAATAAGCCCTTGGGGGCTAAGTTTTTTTCATAGAGCAGAGAAGGTGGTTTATAGGATTTTTAAAGAGTTTTTTGTGATTTTTTAGCAGAGGATAGCCTTTCTAAGCGCCCAGTTGTGGACTTATGGTTATATGAAGCTGGGGCTGCAGAATATAAGCCCTCAGGGGCTTAAGCCTGGTATATTCCAAAAAAGAGCATTTTAAGCCGAAATCAGTGCTTTTCAAGGCCATAAGAAGGGTTTCGGTAGAGGAAAGAGGGGGTTTTTAAACAAGATAAAGGGAGCTATAAGGTTTAAATAGGGTTTTAGGATGAAATGGAGGGATTTGGAGGGAATTTTGTGGATTTTTAAAAGAGGAAAATTGATGAAAAATGGAGGTTTTGTGAGGATGACATAGGGCAAATGGAGGCCCCCTTTACAACAATTTTTCTTCACAAAGAGTGAGGATTTTTAAATGGAAACAACAGTGAAGATTCTTCAAGGAGCAGAGGACACATAGAGGCTTTCAAGGATGAAATATTTTCAAGGGAAATGTTTATCTTGAAGGCTCAGAAGAATATTTAGTCACCTGTTTTCTTGTCAAAAATTTATAGGTGGCTAACAGGATGCAAAATTTAATTCCTCATCCAAGGAGTACCCATGTTGCATACTTTCGATGGACCCTGCTACACGAAAAATGAGAAATGCATGAAAAACGTGATTGCAATCATGTTTTTTCATGTATTTTTCATTTTTCACATAGTAGGGTCCATCAAAAGTATGCAACATGGGTAATCCTTGGACGAGGAATTAAATTTTTCATCCAATTCGTACTCCCGCTCGAAATTTGAGTAAAAATTTTGGGAGATAAGTTGAAAATATGAGTTGAAAAAATATTTTTATTATTTTATTCTTTTTTAATATTTTTACCCTTTTACTTCAAAAATGGTGAATCATCCCCCATGGTTGACATCATCATATTGAGTCCTATTGGTTCTTATAAATTTTATTATGGTTGTACATTTTTCTTAGGAGGCCCATTTTAGACCTCAAAATTCCCCTATTGAAAATGTATGTCAAGCTCAACAATTGCAGTTTCTTTTAGACTGAGATACATTACTTGGGACATGTTGTCTCCAAGGAGGGCATAATAGTGCATCTAGAAAATGTAAGAGCTATCATGGAGTGGGAAACTCCTAGAAATGAGGATGAGGTGAGATCCTTAATGGGATTGGTAGGTTATTATAGGAGGTTCACCAAGAAATTCTAACGTAATTCTTATCCTATTACATCATTGTAGAGGAAAGGTAATAACTTTGAGTGAAAAAAGGAGTGTGAAGCAAGTTTTGAGCAACCTAAGTAGTTTTTGACACATGCTCCAGTATTAAAGATCACATATCCAGATAAAGAGTTTGTAGTATGTACATATGATTTCAAGAGAGGGCTTGGTGGAATCCTTATGTAGGATGGCTAGGTGGTATGCCATGAGTGACAGAAATTGAATGAGCATGAGAAGAACTAGTTGATGCATGATCTTGAGCTAGAAACGATCATACATGCATTGAATATGTGGAGGAACTATCTCCTTGGAAATAGATTTGTACTAATGAGTGATCACATTGGATTGAGATATTTGTTTGATCAGCTGAATCTAAATGCCAGGAAATCTAGATGGTTGTCTATGATCAATGATCTTGATTTTTATTTCAAATACATTAGGGTTAAAGAGAATAGGGTTGCATATGCTCTTAGCATGTGGATACAGGTAAATCACATTACAACTATGATCTCCTATGGGACATATTTACAAGATAGGATCTTGTAGGCAGGTCAGTAGGGTGTCCGGTATATGGAGCTTAGGAAAAAATTGCAGTAGAGTACTGGTACAAGTAGAGGTATAGGTACATGTATAGGTACATGTCCAAGTAAAGGTACATGTATAGGTACAAATACACTTAGTGGTACAGGTACAATTACAAGTAAAGGTACAAGTGCATAGGATGTCGACTATCATCTCACGGGAGATGGACTGGTAAGGTTTAGAGACAAGATGTATGTGTGCGAAATTAGTGAGCTCAAGAAGGTAATATTGAGGGAGTTTCATGTGAAACCATATTCGGGTCACCCAGGCTATCAAAATACATTAAATGCAGTAAAGAAATTTTATTATTGGCAAAATCTGACGAAGAATATGGTAGAGTTTGTTGCCAGATGTTTGGATTTTCAGAAGGTGAAGGTAGAGTGTAAGTATATAGGTGGACTACTAAATCCTATGGTGATTCCAAAAGTGAAATGGGAGGTAATTTCCATGGAATTTATTACCGGTTTATCGAGGATAGTGAGAAAACATGATTATATGATGGTTCTGGTGGAGAAGCTGAATAAGGTAGCACACTTCATCTCAATGAAGACTACGTATTCAACTAGTGATGTGGCACATGTGTTCATCGAGTATGTCATCAAATTGCAGGGTGTTCCAAATACTATGATGTCATATAGGGACAAAAATTTCACTTCCAAGTCTTGGAAGGATTTTTTTTAGGTTTGGGCATAGAGTTGGTCTTCAGTACAAATTATCATCCATAGACAACGAGACAGACATAGAGCGTCAATAGGATCTTGGAGGACATTTTGAGGATGTATTTGATGCATCAACAATGGAAGTGGGGAGACTATATACCATTATTTTAGTTTTAATACAAAAATGGGTATAAAGTGTCATTGGTGATGACTCCCTTCGAGGAATTTTATGGGCAGAGTTTTAATACTCCCATGACTTGGAGAGATCCATTTAATAGGGTCTTGATTGGACCAGACATCTTGGTAGACATGGAACATGAAAAGTAGATTAAAAATAAGAATCTAAAGGTAGCACATGACAGACGAAAGGGTTATTTTGACCAAAATAGGGTATTTAAGGAGTTTTAGGCTGGGGAGAATGTTATTTTTGCATCAAGCACAAGACGAGCTCTGTGAGGATCATATCATGTGCCAAGATGGAACCACAGTATTGCGGGCCTTTTGAGATCCTTGAGAGGACTAAACCAATGGCCTATAAACTTTCACTACCTCCAATAGTGAAATTCCATGATGTGTTTCATGCTTCATTGCTTTAAAGGTATATAAAGGATGTTGATCATGTTATTGATTGGTTTGTATTGCAGCTGGAGCATGAAGAATAATTCCAGCTAGAACCTTGTGCATATTGAAGCAGAAGCAAGTCATGCTCAGGAAAAAATCCATTGAGCAATTTAAAGTGCAATGGAAGCACTTTGGGCTTGATGAAACTACATGGGAGATGGAGGATCAGATGCGGGCTATGTATCCTCAATGTTTTCAAGTTGAGGCAAAAAAAATTTGGTTTGATGTTTTGGTATATGTGTTAGCATATTTTTTGGTATCATTCTTTGTTATACATACATATGTATATGGATTTAAATACCACCATGATCTATGTTATAAGGCTCCAATAATTGGTATGGTTGTTATATGTTCATGTTATCATGGTGTTTTGCTTTGAGCAGGTTATTCATTTCAAATACTGCAATGAGCTAAGTTATAAAGCTCCATGGCTAATATGTTTTTTTCTCATCGGTTTTGCTGAGTTGTATGTCTGGTTTTATTCTTGGTGGTTTTGTTGAGGTGTACGTGTGCTTTAACACCGAGGATGGTGTTCCCCAAGGGGGGGGGGGGTTGTAACACACCCGGGATAAAGGTTCATGTAATAAAAGTTAATAAAGGAAATAAAAGTAAGACCATGGTGAAGGAACACGTATTCCAAGCTAAATTTTGGGAAAAGATATCCTAGTGGGAATGACAAGATGTGTTTATGGATAAGGGAAATTGGCAAAGGCAATGGCTAAGGAATTTAAAAAGGAAAAAGTATTTTTGGCACATTTATTTATTAAAATAAAGGAAAATAAGGAGAAAAGGAGGGTAAAAGGTCATAGGTTGCATGTGAGGAGGAAATTGATGTAAAATAATGGAAAATAAGGAAAATAGAGGTCTAACTGATAAAAAGGATTCTAGGGATTAGTTGGTACCTTTTGTTAGTGTAACCTTTTTTCAGTTTAGTTTGGAGCTCTCTCATTATTCTCTCTCTCTCATACTCTTGGTTACTTAGTTTTCTTCAAGCATCTCAACATTGAGCCAAGAAAGAGGAAATAAAAATAAAGGAAGGATAAGAAAAGGAAAGGAAAGAAACTATCGAGCAAGGAAGAGCAGGATCTAGCAACTTGAGTAGGAATACTTGTAGGTAACATATTGCATGTTTTTTTCCTAGCTAGTTGTAACACCCCTAGTTTATGTTCTATCAAAGTTAGACATTTGAAATTTAATCCAAAGGGGAGTGGACCCCAATGGATAAGTAAATTGTGGATGTATTTAAATATTTAATTCTGAAAAATAAATAAAATGATTTTGTGCAAATTGACCATAATGAGAATTGTGAGACCACTTGCTAAATCCATGAGGATGGATAGAGGCAAATAATTGCCCAAAAATATTTCAAAAATACTTGAAAGAATTTAAATCTAAATTAGATTTTGAGGAGAATATAGTTTCCCCAATGATGTGGAGAGTAGTTGGGAAGAGGTAAAAAGCTGGAAAAGGCAGAAAGCAACGTTAAAGATTCGTAAATAGGGAAGCCTAGGCAAACAGGAAGAAAAGCATCCTGATATTCTGGACGCAGAATTAGAAACAGGCTTTGGGGAGCAAAAGCTTAAATAAGCTATTCCTGAACAGATTAGAGGTTGGTCTGTTCTAGGAGGTGGTCTCAGCTTAGGGGTGAGTTCTGGAGAAAAGGGACTCTATGGTTGGGAGGATTGGTCAATTGCAAAAGTGGTATGCACACTGTTTTGCTAAGTAACTTAATTTGATAAGTAATGGACAATAGTGGAAAGTGTTATGGTACTTATGTTGTATAGCAGTGATGTGTAATGAATTTCCTTACTTTTAACAGAGATGAACAGGAGAAATATTTTTCCTAACCTTTGTATGGTTGTAGGAAAGAGCACTAGGGAGATACTATCACCCAGAACCTCTAAACCATTTACTGGTCTAAATCTGGAGAAAGTGTAAATTCTTCCCTAGTACAGTTAATATAACTTTAATATGCTTCTGAAACTTGCAATAGAAATAATTCTCATTCAACACTAGGGTCAACCAGAATTCAATCTATTAGAGTTCTGGAAACAAAATAATTTCCAGAAGAAAGCAGCAGATAGTGGTAAAAAAAATTAGACTGTAATTGGTTTCGGCCACAGAAATTTTATTCTGGGCAAAGACAACATCTTATTAAATAATTCTGTAAAATAAGAGAGAACTCTGTTATCAAGTTAATAGTTAACCTTTTTTCTTTATTTGATTTGAGCTATGCAATTTATTAAGTTAGAAAGATATGTGTAAACTCTCTGCATATAAAAGTAGACTAAATTGAATTTATTGTAAAAGGAAAGGAGGATCATGCAACTGTTAAACTATTTTAAACTATCTTATGACTCTACAACAGTTAACTGGAGGAAATTATAGAAGCATACAGAGAAAACTATTTATTGAAATTATTCCAAACTGTACTATACTAATACTCCTTTCTAGACTCTTACCATGGAAAAGAATCTATATTGGAGAACAGCAGTATTACATAAACTGGTAAGTGATTCTTAAATATCTAGGGATTCAGCATAATAATCCCTATTATAATTCATCCCTATTATAGCTTTACCAGAATTCAACCTTGAAAATAATGTTGAATACATTACAGTAAAGAGTAGGTAAATCCTGAGCATGGAAAAAAATGGTGAAATAATGGTATCGTAATAGAAAAGAGTTTTAAATAAATAAAATTGTGGATTAAGCTAGAGTTTCCATACATGGGCCTAGAAAAAAAATACTGTTACACATATAACATATATATAATCTTCCAATAAACATATGGCTAAATTGGTAACTACTGAACCTTGAAAACTGGAGAATGGTAAACTGACTTAGCCGGTTTGTTATAATTCCAATAGAATAGAAATAAAACATTTAAAAACAAACCTTGTACAGGAAGAGTTGAATGCAGAGGATATATATATAAAATTCTATCTTAGTTAAGTTTGACGTCAAGCCATTGCCATACAGACAATTATAAATTTGTACTGCACAGTTTAATAAAGTTTTGAAAGTCCATTTAAACCTGTCTCGGAAAGAAAAATTATACAAAAACAAATACTCTCGAAGGTTCACGAGAGCCTTCCGACATTCTAAATATAATTATATGAGTGGTAAGAGATTATGCTAGACTGAGAACTTAAAATTAAAGTATGACAAGATCTGGAAGATCTTCAGAGTCGCCTAGTATGGAATGCGAGACGTGACCAACCTGTAAAGGAAGCCATGGATTTGTTTAGTATACAAATATGTTATGGTATGGAGGCAACCAGACCTAGATTCCAAACAAAAACGAGTGAAAGAGAGTACCTACAACCATAGAAACTATGAGAAGTTAGTCACGGTCACAAAAAATAAAACTTAAAACCTATTAAATTAACTTGACACAAAGGAAGTTTCCATAATTACCTATGGTAATAACTGGGACTAAATCCCACTCTAGTCTCGAGTCATCGCGATAGGAAGAACACGTTATCGATCTGGTGAAGGGCTAATGAAAAGCAAAATAGTTAAATTCCAGAGCACGAGAAGAAAAATAGTTAAATTCTAGAGCACGAGCAAGCAAATTAGTTAAATTCCAGAGCGCTAGGCCATAAGTGAAAAGGCAAGAAAAAAAACAAATGTACGAGGATGCAATGTGAAATAAACCTCGGCTCAAAACCATTGCATAGAGTTGTGCTACATGGTCAGTAGTTATTTTGGCGCTATTTGACCCAAATATGAGGTAAATGAACTAACAGAAAAAAAATTCCACTATACAACTCTTCAAATATGTTATTAATTAAGCTAAATCTAGCTGCAGAAATCAAATTTCTTCAAATGAAAGTTGGTGGAGAACGTTTCCTCAATGTGCAACAGACTTAACAAAATAGGGAAATAATCAAATCAAATTTACCTGTGTCTTATTCAAGGCGTCGAACCAGCATAGCGAAGCACAGCGTTCCCTATGGATTTTCGCGTAGCCATTGTGGTAGCACAGAGAATGGGATGCTGGAAAGAAAACCTTCGGAGAAGAATTCCAAGGAACAATTGATGCATTTAATAGAGACACATACAAATGAACCATAATCGAATCCTACGCTACACTTGGCGATGATCTATCGGGCCTCTCATGGATCGAAAACTTGTTTACATTGATGGAGGGAAACCCTATTTTCGTTTAACGCCATAGTGCCCTTGCAGCTAATAGAAATTACAATGACTGACAGTCATGTGGAAAAATGCAATAAACAACGATTACATGATGGGGTTGAGGAGCGTATCAGTAACTTACCATAAATGAAAGCGTACAACACTAGATCAATGAGCCATAAATAGGTAACGTATGCCAGAAGACATAAAATATAGACTACGATTCAAATCGAAATATAATATCAACTTCCAATGCTATGATAACTAAGGTACGTATGCATACATCCCGAGATGAATGGTATTAACGCAACATTCAACCGTAGTTTGTGAATAAGAATGGTATTAACACAACATTCACTCATAAGTAAGTAGTGGATAAAACCATGAGGTTTTAATAAATAAGCGCGTTGATTATTAACTGTGGGAAGGTATAATAGTCTCCATAAGGTATATTATGGTCGACCAGGTGTTGAAAGTATGATCAATTATTTAATATTTCATCTATGTAAGTACTTATTGTAGACTTAGTTGTAGAATGGATTGATGAAGGAGATGTAACTCAACGAGAATGAAGATGATATCTATGCACAAAATTCGTTAACCAAAATGAGTTAAGAATGGAACTATCTATGTGATTATAACATGAATATATGACTATCAATAAAGTTAGTGACAGATACGAATGGGTATCGATATATACAATAGTCAAAATTGTTATAGATATATGACCAGTAACATAGATATATTCATAAAAAGAAGTAGATATACTAGATATCCTTTGGGAAAAATTACTTATTGGGTCTAGAAAAAAAAAAATTCTGGTGTAGAGAGTGGGAGATGTGAAAAATGGTATCAAAGCCCATGTTACATAAACTGGGCTGTTTTTGTTGTGCTCACTTTTGTTATGTACACTGTATAAATTATTTACGGTTGAGAAAAATGTTTTTTTTTTTTTTTGTACTGATCTGTGTTGTTTAGTGGACAGTGTGGCGGAAACAGAAAAGTCAAATGGCTGGAAGTGATAAAATTTATGTCGATCTGCGTGATGAAGATAATACACCAGATCCCAATGCTTTGGTGATGGCTATGTTGCACAGTTTGCAATGAGAAATGGATGAGCTAAGAAGCCAGAATGACAGATTGTCATTAGCCAGTGAGGAGCAGGAAAAGCTCATCAGAGAACTAACTTCGCGGAACAACCAAGAAGGTGAAGGTTTCGGGAAGAGGAACACTGATGAGTCTAAGGAAGATGATGTTTTTAGGCATTATTATAAGCAGAAAAAGGAATTACAGGGGGAATTCCGAAAGATCAAGCCTCCCTCCTATGATGGGGAGAAGGAGGAAGATGCTAAAGCCTGTTTGCTAAACATGATTAAGTACTTCCAAGTCTATGAATATGAAAGAAATCTGAAGGCCAGATTGGATGTTTACCAGCTACAAGGTAAGGCTACCTTGTGGTGGGAAGAGACGAAAATGGTTCATGCTATTGACGAAAAGACAGTTGCTTGGGAAGATTTCCAGGTTAAATTTAAAAACCGCTATTTAAATGAACATTATTATGATGATAAAGAAAAGGAATTTCATGAGCTTAGACTGGGACAACTTACTATTGATGAATTTGTTACTAAGTTTACAAATCTGTTGAGATATGTCCCTTACATTAGGGAAGAGAAGGCAAAGGTGAAAAGGTTTTTGAACTGTTTGCCTACTGTGTATAAGGAGAAAATAGAGTTCGATAATCCAAAAACCATGGATGAAGTGGTGAGAAAAGCCAGATTATGTTACCAACAGTTCAAAGGTAAAAATGAAAATGGAAAAAGCTGGGTAAATAAGAGTGAATTCAAGGGGAAGAAACAGAAACCAGCTTATTTGAAGAACTTTGGCAGGGATCATCAGCGAAAGAAATTTAACAAACCCAAGGAAAGTCAAACTGCCCAATCCCAAGTCGGTTCCAAACAACTAGATGGACAAAATAAGAAGGAAAGTACAGTTAAAATGAGGGAACCTTTGAAATGCTGGGGTTGTGGAGAACATCATCTATTGAGGTATTGTCCCCATCGAAACATTCAGATGATTATGAGAGATCGAGAAGCTACCATAGTAAATGGCATAGCCAGGAATATACCCACTATCAGTGCAGCCTTGGAGAATCGACAAGCAGAACACCAAGCTACCATGGTTGAAATGGAGGGTAAGATTGCTGACCAATCTGTTACTGTTTTGATTGATCTGGGTGCTTCTTTAAGTTATATTAGTCCAAAAATTGTAGAAAAATGCAATCTTAAACCTGAAAAATTTCAGCAGTCTTGGTTGGTTCAGTTAGCCACTGGAACTAAGATAAAGGTAACACATAAATTACCCCAAATATTAATTACATTAAATGATTTTCAAACATAAGTAAATTTAAATATTCTTCCATTAGGGTCATATGACTTGCTGATAGGAATGGACTGGCTAGAAAAGAAAAAGGTCATGATGAATTACTGGGATAAGACTTTGCATTGTGTAGATGAAGAGGGGAGACCTTTTATTCTCAAGGGAAAACCAAAGCCTATGTCTGTAAGACAGATATCAGCACTGCAACTAAAAATAACAGCTAGGAAAGGATACCAAGTATATGCAGTACATGTAGAAGAAACAGAACAGAAACCTGAAGAAAATATGTTGGATACTTTGCCAGTAGTAAGAGAGTTTAAGGAAGTCTTTCTGGATGAGATTCCTTATCTTCCCCCCAAAAGAGAGATTTATTTTTCAATTGATTTGGTGACGGGAGCAACACCTGTTTCCCGAGCCCCTTATCGAATGAGTCCCCCTGAACTCATGGAACTGAAAATGCAATTGCAAGAATTGTTGGATAAGGGCTATATCCGACCAAGTGTGTCTCCTTGGGGAGCACCAGTTCTATTTGTGAAAAATAAGGATGGAACCTTTAGGATGTGCATTGATTATCGTCAACTGAATAAGTTGACCATTAAAAACAGATACCCGTTGCCCAAAATTGACGATCTTTTTGACCAAGTGAGAGGAGCTTCAGTATTTTCGAAGATTGACTTAAGGACTGGTTATCATCAGCTTAGAATTAAGGAGGAAGATGTTAGTAAAATAGCTTTTCGAACCAGGTATGGTCACTACGAATTTGTAGTCCTACCTTTCGGTTTGACAAATGCCCCTGCCACCTTTATGTGCCTAATGAATAGTGTGTTAAACAAGTATTTGGATAAATTTGTACTTGTGTTCATAGATGATATTTTATTTTATTCCAAAAATGAGGAGGAGCACAAAGAGCACGGTAGGATAGTGCTGCAAACTTTGAAAGAAAACCAGTTATATGCCAAATTCAGCAAATGTGAATTTTATAAGGACAAGATCCAATACTTGGGACATATTATTTCTAAACAAGGGTTGGCTGTTGACCCTGAAAAGATAAAGGCTATTAAAGAATGGCCTGTGCCAACTGATGTTTCAGCAGTGATATCATTCTGGGGATTGCAGGTTATTATCGCAGATTTGTGGAGAGATTTTTTGCCATGGCATATCCCATAACCTCACTACAAAGAAAGGGGGCCAAATTTGAGTGGAATGAAAAATGCCAAAATAGTTTTGATCAATTAAAACTAAAACTCACTACAGTGCCTATATTGAAAATTGCAGATCCTGATCAAGAATTTGTTTTATGTACAGATGCCTGTAGAGAGGGCTTGGGAGGAGTCCTTTTGCAGGAAAATTCAGTTAGTGCATATGAGTCTAGGAAACTGAAGACACATTAACAGAACTATAGTGCATATGATTTGGAATTGGCTGCTATTATTCATGCCTTGAAGATGTGGTGACACTATCTTCTTGGAAAGAAATTTACATTGATGACTGATCATATTAGTCTTAAATATTTATTTTCCCAAACTGAACTGAACGCTAGACAGGCCAGATGGCTGTCTTTTCTGAGTGAATTTGATATGGACATAAAACATATCAAAGGGAAGAAAATAAAATTGCTGATGCCTTAAGCAGAAATGCTTGTCAAAATATAAACAGCATTAGAAGTAGTGCCCAGTTTGATTTTTAATATTTAGTGAAAAAGGTAGCATACTAGGATCCAAGTTATGAGACACTACAAGTGAAAATACTAAAGAAGGAGATGACTGATTTCACACAAAACCAAAAAGGGCTGATCTGTTATAAAAACAGATTATATATCCCCAATGTGGAGTCCCTGAAAAGAGAAATTTTAGATGAATATCACAAACAACCATATGCAGGGCATCCTGGATATCAGAAAATGTTAACAACTTTGAAAAAGAAGTTGTTTTGGCTAGGAATGAAAAGAGATGTAGCCGAATATTTAGCTAGATGCATGGAGTGTCAACTAGTTAAAGTTGAGCATCAACATCCTGCTGGACTTTTAAACCCTTTGTCGATTGCAGAATGGAAATGGGACACCGTTTCTATAGATTTCATAACAGGATTACCCAAAACCAAGTACTAGCATGACTCAGTTATGGTAGCAGTAGAAAATTTAACAAAAGTTGCACACTTTATACCAGTGAAATCTACTTTTGGGACAACCCAAGTAGCAGATGTGTTCCTAAAATAGATAGTAAGGTTACATGGGGTCCCAAAGATGATTGTTTCAGACAGAGATGCTAAGTTCACAGCAGCCTTTTGGAAAGGTCTATTTGGAGGTATGGGCACTAAGTTGAATTTTAGTACTGCCTATCACCCTCAGACTGACGGTCAGACAGAGAGAACTAATTAGATTTTAGAAGATATGCTGAGAATGTATGTGATGGATAGGCCATCAAAGTGGGAATACTACTTGCATTTAGCTGAATTTGCTTATAATAACAGCTATCAATCCTCCATTAAAATGAGCCCATTTGAGGAACTCTATGGAAGGAAATGTCGTACACCTTTGAGTTGGAGCCAACCTGAGGATAAGCTAATGTTGGGACCAGATGCCTTGAAAGAGATGGAAAGAATTGTTAAACAAATACAAAGAAACATTAAGACAACACAAGATCACCAGAAAAACTACGCTGATAAGAAGAGGGTACATCGAGAATTTAAAGTGGGAGAACATGTGTATTTACGCATTAAACCCAAAAAGAGCACACTTTATGCTGGAATTTGTGCGAAACTGGCTCCTAGATATTGTGGTCCTTTTGAGGTGTTAGAAAGGGTGGGACCAATGGCTTACAAGCTGGCCTTACTGCCCCATGTTAAAGTTCATGATGTGTTTCATGTTTCATTATTTAAAATATATATACATGATGCTTCTCACATAGTTGATTGGAATGTGATACAGGTGGAACCAGAAGGGGAGTTCCTTCCAGAGCCGCTTCAAATATTGGAGCGGGAAGAAATTGAGTTGAGGAATCGAATGGTAGCAAGAGTAAAGGTGTAATGGAATCACTTTACTGTTGAAGAAGCTATCTGGGAAAGAGAAGCTGAAATGATGGAAAAATATCCATTTTTGTTTGAAAAAAAAAATTGATGAACTCTAGTAGTTAAATATCAACACCGAGGATGGTGTTTGCTTTCAGAGGGGGAATATGTAACACCCCTAGTTTTATGTTCTGTCGAAGTTAGACATTTGAAATTTAATCCAAAAGGGAGTGGACCCCAATGGATAAGTAAATTGTGGATGTAATTAAATATTTAATTCTGAAAAATAAATAAAATGATTTTGTTCAGATTGACCATAATGAGAATTGTGAGACCACTTGCTAAATCCATGAGGATGGATAGAGGCAAATAATTCCCCAAAAAACTTTCAAAAATCCTTGAAATAATTTAATTCTAAATTAGATTTTGAGGAAAATCTAGTTTCCCCAATGATGTGGAGAGTAGTTGGGAAGAGGTAAAAAGCTGGGAAAAGAAGAAAGCAGCTTTAAAGATCCCTAAATAGGGAAGCCTAGGAAAACAGGAATAAAAGCATCATGATATTCTGAGCGCAGAATTAGAAACAGGATTTGGGGAGCAAAATCTTAAATAAGCTATTCCTGAACAGATTAGAGGTTGGTCTGTTCTAGGAAGTGGTATCAGCTCGAGGGTGAGTTCTGGAGAAAAGGGACTCTACAGTTGGGAGGATTGGTCAATTGCAAAAGTGATATGCACACTATTTTGCTAAGTAACTTAATTTGATAAGTAATGGACAATAGTGGAAAGTGTTATGGTACTTATGTTGTATAGCAATGATGTGTAATGAATTTCCTTACTTTTAACAGAGATGGACATGAGAAATAGTTTTCCTAACCTCTATATGGTATTAGGAAAGAGCACTAGGGAGATACTATCACCCAGAACCTCTAAACCATTTATTGGTCTAAATCTGGAGAATGTGTAAATGCTTCCCTAGTACATTTAATATAACTTTAATATGCTTCTGAAAATTGAAATAGAAATAATTCTCATTCAACACTAGGGTCAACCAGAATTCAATCTATTAGAGTTCTGGAAACAAAATAAATTCCAGAAGAAAGCAGCAGATAGTGGTAAAAAAAAATTAGACTGTAATTGGTTTCGGCCACAGAAATTTTATTCTGGGGAAAGACAACATCTTATTAAATAATTCTGTAAAATAAGAGAGAACTCTGTTATCAAGTTAATAGTTAACCTTTTTTCTTTATTTGATTTGAGCTATGCAATTTATTAAGTTAGAAATATATGTGTAAACTCTCTACATATAAAAGTAGACTAAATTGAAGTTATTGTAAAAGGAAAAGAGGATCATGCAACTGTTAAACTATTTTAAACTATCTTATGAGTCTACAACAGTTAACTGGAGGAAATTATGGAAGCATGCAGAGAAAACTATTTATTGCAATTATTCCAAACTATATTATACTAATACTCCTTTCTAGACTCTTACCAAGGAAAAGAATTTATATTGGAGAACAGCAGTATTACATAAACTTGTAAGTGATTCTTAAATATCTAGGGATTCAGCATAATAATCCCTATTATAATTCATCCCTATTATAGCTTTACCAGAATTCAACCTTGAAAATAATGCTCAATACATTACAGTAAAGAGTAGGTAAATCCTGAGCATGGAAAAAAATGGTGAAATAATGGTATCGTAATAGAAAAGAGTTTTAAATGAATAAAATTGTGGATTAAGCCAGTGTTTCCATACATGGGCCTAGAACCAAAATACTGTTACACATATAACATATATATAATCTTCCGATAAACATATGGCTGAATTGGTACCTACCCCACCTTGAAAACTGGAGAATGGTGAACTGACTTAGTCGGTTTGTTATAATTCCAATAGAATAGAAATAAAACATTTAAAAACAAACCCTGTACAGGAAGAGTTGAATGCGAAGGATATATATATATATATATAATTCTATCTTAGTTAAGTTCGACGTCAAGCCATTGCCATACAGACAATTATAAATATCTACCGCACAGTTTAATAAAGTTTTGAAAGTCCATTTAAACCTGTCTCGGAAAGAAAAATTATACAAAAACAAATACTCTCGAAGGTTCATGAGAGCCTTCCGACATTCTAAATACAATTGTACGAGTGGTAAGAGAGTATGCTAGACTGAGAACTTAAAATTAAAGTATGACAAGATCTGGAAGATCTTCAGAGTCGCCTAGTATGGAAAGAGAGACGTGACCAACCTATAAAGGAAGCCATGGATTTGTTTAGTATACGAATATGATATGGTATGGAGGCAACCAGACCTAGATTCAAAAAAAAAACGAGTGAAAGAGAGTACCTGCAACCACAGAAACCGTGAGAAGTTAGTCACGGTCACAGCAAATAAAACTTAAAACCTATTAAATTAACTTGACGCAAAGGAAGTTTCCATAGTTACCTATGGTAATAACTGGGACTAAATCCCACTCTGGTCTTGAGTCATTGCGACAAGAAGAACACATTATCAATCTGGTGAAGGGCTAATGAAAAGCAAAATAGTTAAATTCCAAAGCACGAGAAGCAAAATAGTTAAATTCTAGAGCACGAGCAAGCAAATTAGTTAAATTCCAGAGCGCTAGGCCATAAGTGAAAGGGCAAGAAAAAAGAACGAATATATGAGGATGCAATGTGAAATAAACCTCAGCTCAAAACCATTGCATAGAGTTGTGCTACATGGTCAATATTTATTTTGGCACTATTTGACCCGAATAGGAGGTAAATGAACTAACAGAAAAAAAAACCCACTATACGACTCTTGAAATATGTTATTAATTAAGCTAAATCTAGTCGCAGAAATCAAATTTCTTCAAATGAAAGTTGGTGGAGAACGTTTCCTCAACGTGCAATAGACTTAACAAAATAGGGAAATAATCAAATTGAATTTACCTGTGTCTTATTCAAGGCATCAAACCATCATAGCGAAGCACAACGTTCCCTATGGATTGCCACGTAGCCATTGTGGTAGCACAGAGAATGGGACGTTGGAAAGAAAACCTTCGGAGAAGAATTCCAAGGAACAATTGATGTGTTTAATAGAGACACATACAAATGAACCCTAATCGTATCCCACGCTACACTTGGCGACGATATATCGGGCCTCTCGTGGATCGAAAACTTGTTTACATTGATGGAGGGAAGCCCTATTTTCATTTAACGCCATAGTACCCTTGCAGCTGATAGCAATTACAATGACTGACAGTCATGTGGAAAAACGCAATAAACAACAATTACATGATGGGCTCAAGGACCGTATCAGTAACTTACCATAAATGAAGGCATACAACACTAGATCAATGAGCCATAAATAGGTAACGTATGCCAGAAGACTTAAAATATACACTACGATTAAAATTGAAATTTAATATCAACTTCCAATGCTATGATAACTAAGGTACGTATGCATACATACCGAGATGAATGGTATTAACGCAACATTCAACCATAGTTCGTGAATAAGAATGGTATTAACTCAACATTCACTCATAAGTAAGTAGTGGATAAAACGATGAGGGTTCAATAAATAAGCGCATTGACTATTAACTGTGGGAAGGTATAATAGTCACCATAAGGTATATTATGGTCAACCAGGTGTTGAAAGTATGATCAATTATTTAATATTTCGTCTATGTAAGTACTTAATGTAGACTTAGTTGTAGAATGGATTGATGAAGGAGATGTAACTCAATGAGAATGAAGATGATATCTATGCACAAAATTCGTTAACCAATATGAGCCAAGAATGGAACTATCTATGTGATTATAACATGAAGATATGACTATCAATAAAGTTAGTGACAGATACGAATGGGTATCGATATATACAATCATCACAATTGTTATAGATATATGACAAGTAACATAGATATATTCATAAAAAAGAAGTAGATATACTAGATATCCTTTGGGAAAAATTACTTATTGGGGCTAGAAAAAAAAAAAATCTGGTGTAGAGAGTGGGAGATGTGACACTAATTTTGACATGCATGGATTATGCATGTTGGTATTTGGTTCTCCTGTTATCGTTGGCATGGTTTTGCTGGGTTTTAATAGTGGTTTTAAACCTTCCATTTGATTTTTCTATATATCCATGGTTTTTTTGTATTTGATATCAATTTTGAGCTTTGGAATTGCTGGATGGATTATGGAATCTGGGGCAAAGGTGCTCTCAAGGAAAATTCCCAAATGCCTTGGAATCCCTTGACTGATTTTGGTGGGATATACGATAAATCCTGAGAGTTTTTTATCGCTTTAGGGCCTAATTAGCCATTGTTGATTGTGGTAAATCCTTAGAGATATGGAGATGGAAAATACCTCAATATCTACCTCAAGGATATCGATGGATTCTGAAGGAATTACAAGCTCAGTTTGGTTTTGTGATCAAGGCACTGGTTTAGGTTTGATCATGGTATGGTGAGGGTGGAGGTGATTTAACCTCTAGATTACCTTGGTTATTTTTGGGTTCTTTTATCAATGATATCCAACATTCATGCTTGGAATATGGCATGGGGTTTACTGGATGAAGAGAGATTTGGCTTAGCCATATCTAGGTTCGGGTGGAATGAGAAAGTCCCTAACCTGGGTGACTATTGCCTATGTTTGATAAAAGGTAAGTTCTCTTTATTTTGTAATTATTAACGTTTGGCTTTAATGTTCATTATGTAACTATTATTTAGATAGTTTTATGTTAGTTGTAAGCATGGTTATATGACTGGTTCATGTCATGGTTATTTCATGTATTTACTTGTAAAAGTTAAAATAATGGATGCAAGACCATAATTGATGAATTAATAGTTCAAGGAAGAGGGTGGTGATCCTTCTTTCCATTTCACATAATATTTTCTAGTCATTCATGCCCAGTCTTGTATCCTAGAAATGTAGATTTCATTAATATCAAGTGTTTGACAGAATGCCAGTCCCGATTTGGGATCGTTAGGCATAGTTAGCAAGTTAGTTTTGATGCATTAGCATTTTTATCATGTGTTTAATGGATTCTAGAGGTTATTTGAAATTATGGGTAGTGCCAAGGATTTTGAGCTTAAAACGTGCCATAAATATCATGGACACTAGCACAGGTTAGAGGGAAAAATTCCTTGGATGCATTCATGGCTATGCTGTGGGAGCATCTAGAGCCTCCCAGACATAACCTTCTCCATATCAACATAGCATCCAGAGGTTTTCTTCATTAAAATTAATTTGAACCCAAGGAAAATTTAGGTGGGTAATTGGGACAGCCTCTAAGGGTCTTATAGCAGGTACAAGGGGTTTGTATTTCGATTTTCCATGTTGATTCCACTTCCTTAAAGTCACCAAAGAGGTTGAGTCTACTCTTAACTTCCCTCGTCTCATGTTTTCCCTATTTGGATGGTTACCTGGGTAGATGTGAGGGGAGGTGTATGTTACACTTACATTCCTAAAGAGTTCTCATGTCACTGAAGAAATAGGGTGAGGATATAAATCCTTTTCCCTCTCTTTGGCCTACCATTCTCAAAACATATTGTATGGGTATGCTTGCTCCTCCAACTCGTACTGGTGCTCCCTCTACTAATGTTTATCCTACATGATTGACATATAAAATACATTAGCCTCATACATAAAATAAATTTTTTTATTAAATGAAATATGTATTTATAAATATGGACACACAAATTTCAATTAAAAACAAAAAAAAAACTTGTGTGCTTAAAACACATTCATGCATCAGCGTCGATCTGCTTTAAACTATAACCACACCGATATTGGTGCACACATAATTATGATGCACCATTGTTGGTTTTCAATTTTAACTTTTGACAGTGGTGTGGAAAAATTATGCATAAGTGCGCATGAATAACCTTTTGGCACTGGTACCGAACGTTCAGGTTATTGAACACACCGAGCTATGGCTATATTTTTTAATATTAAGTTTGCAGTGGTTTGGTAAATATAAACAGACTGGGTGTGAAACACCGACGTACAATATTTCATATCAATACTTGTATGTTTTATTTTACAAAATGCACATCAACAACAATGGTGCATTATGTTCACGCATCGAATTGCGGTGCACCCTGTAAATTTATAGGGCGCACTGCTATTGGTGCAAGCCAAACGTATCAAACAAATTATGTGGTGAAAATAATAGTTTATAAAAAGTGGAAAAATCAGCATAATTTACAATTATAATCCACTAAAAATTTAAATTACAAAGAAACATAGACATTACTTGGGAATTTTGTCATCTAGGAGGCACTATGGACACATAATCGAGAAAAAAAAAATTGAGGAAGGTTTGAAAAAATTGAAAACTAAAATAGTAAGCATGGTACTGAAGGATGGTGAGAAACATAAGCACCAATGTCAGGGAGATTCCATGTGGAAAGAGTGGAATCGGTGCTTCAGGGCTCTCCTACACTGTATATTATAAAATTGAAAAGTATGGTTGGGAGGTTTTTCTTTTTGACCCTCCTCCAATCTATTTCTCAAAACACACCGGTGCGGGATATGTCCAAAAGAACTCCATTTTTTTTAATTAACGAATACCATGATTCTTTTCTTGAGACAGCTTGGGGGATTCCTCTAGAATTACTACATCATTTCAAATTTTCTACTATAACACCGTTATTTTTTTAGAATGTAAAAACTGCCTAGTGGTGCTTTTAATAATATGACTCAAGGCATTTTGTGAAGATATCTACATTGGGGAGTCACTGGAATATAGCACCTCATTTCTATGAAATTTAAAACTATATTGGTGCTCCTTAGTGGTATGCATCGGGACGGTTTACTATGTTAAGGGAACTAGTGTTATCGACTGTTCAAGCACTCGCAAGTTCTGTTATGTCACGCTTCATGTTTTTTTTTTTTATATTAAAAAAATGACAATGCACAATGTTATTGTATAACCAATTCTTATACATATAGAAAAGCATAGGTGTGTTTGTGTATTTTATATGCACCATTCAAAAAACATATGCCCACCCACCTATGCTACAAATGGATTATTGGGCTATTTTTATAGGGCTTCTGCAAAAACCTCCGGTAGAAGGTTGTTTCCTTGTAGTGCTTCCTTATAAATTACATGCCCCATATATTGTATCTTGTCCAGTTAAAACTCGCACTTGTTAAATTTAGCGTATAATTTATTCTCCCTTAGGGTCTAAAGCAATATTTCCAAGTGGTGTTTATGTTCTTCCTATGTCTTATAATAGATTATGATGTCATCTATAAAAATTAATACAAACCTATCCAAGAACTTGTTGAATAGACTATTTATCAGACACATGAAGGTGGAGGGTGCATTTTTAAGTCCAAAGGGTAATACGGTAAATTCTTAATGTCCATATCCTTTTCGAAATGATGTCTTTGTGATATATTTCTCTTTAACATTTAGCTAGTGATAACTGTATCTTAGATCTATCTTAGAAGAAACATTATCCCCTTTAACTTGGTCAAAAAAATCATCTATTCTCAGAAGGGGATTTTTATTTTAATAGTCAACTTATTTAGCGGATTGTAATTAATACGCAAAACAAATTTTTTGTCCATTTTCTTAACAAAAAGGATTGGTGCACCCCATAGTGACACATTTTGTCTGGTGTACGCTTTAGTTAATAGTTCTTCGAATTGAATATTTAATTCCACCATTTTTGGCAACCTAATTCGATATGGGGATTTTGATTCCAAGGTTAACCTTGGTATCAACTCTATATAAAAATATATTTCTCTTTTTGGTGGAAGACTTGGAATTTCATTCAGAAACAAGTCTAGGTAGTCTTGAACCCCTTCTAAATAACTTATAGATTTGTCTTATTTTTTTTATGAACGATCCTTTTCCTGAATGGAAAAGCATTGACGTAACTTTCTTGAATCCCATTTTAACTTTAAATATGATATATGTCACATAGATATAAGGTTCAATATAACCATTATAACTTGAAATTCTACATTTTTTACTATATAGGTGATAATTTTATCCAAATAGTTGACAACTGCTCGATTCCCTTCTAACCAATCCATGCCTATAAAAAAATCATACGATCCCAATGGTAGCATATTTAGGTTTATGGTGGCATGATTTCCATTAAGGTAACTAGGCATAATTTTACCCAACTTGAAACCTTCCTTTTTGTTCCTCTGCCCAGCTAAACTAGACACAAATTTTTGTATTTTTCAAACTTTAATTTACAATTTTATACAACCTTAGGGATAACATAACTTAGGCTAGCACCATGCTCTATTAATACACAAAAAAAATTGTCAATAATAATACTTTCTATTTCTACCATTGTCAATTGATAGCCTCCTTGAAATGTTGTGTTCATACATGGTATGTTTCAATCCACATCATTAACAAGGAAGGCTTATTGTAGATTCTATTATTTTTGCATAGAATGATTATTGTAGGAAAAATTTCGCAACATATGGGGTTCTTCACAACCACAACATTATAGTGGTTCCCTATATTTTCCGTTACCTCCTTTACTATTGATTTCAGCCTATAGCTTAGCATTGGTTTTGTGCCATTGATGCTTGGTTGTTGTTTCTACTAAAATTTGGATTCTAGTTACTTTTTCCATGGTGTTAGAATGGCCTAGATTTTCCACTCTTCCCACTCAAGGGCATCTTGTATTTTTATTACTAGACCAGGATTTTATATATTCATTTTTTTATTGGCCTGTTGATAACATATTTGAGCCTTTCTAATTACCTTGTTCATATTTTTTCGGTTTCCAAAATAAAATCTCTCATTAAATGAGAGCGGAAAATAATTTAAGAAACATTTCACCTTTTCTTTTTTGTCTTTCAAGTGTGGTACATATCACAATAAATGAGTAATTTTTTTTACTAGCTCATACATCGTTGTTTGACCCATTTTAAGTAATAAAACTATTTAGCCCTTTCATCAAAGTAGTGTTCATTTAAATACTTCCCTTTGAACAATTTCCAAAATTCTTCCCAGAAACCACCTTTTCCTTTGAGATTATAGAATTTTCTCATTTCCTCCCACCCGAGAGAAGTTTTCCCTTGTAGTCGATAACTAGCCAATTTGGATTATCATTCTGTAGAATAATCATATAACTAGAAATATATATTAATGTTAACAACCATGATTCAACAACTGCTTTTGTTTCCACATCAAAAGTTAGGGGTTCGATCTTTTGGAACTCTCCTTGGAGTTCTATTTTAGGTTTCATCCCCTATTTTGCTTGCATTTTTTAGGAACTATGTTCCTATGATTCTCCATAATTTTCCTCCTTAATTTGAACCATTTCCTCTACAATTTTCCATTTATATTCTTACTCTCATTTTCCTCATCCCTCAATACTTCAATCATCTTGGGGTTTGATACATCAGTTAAATATTTAATGAGTTCCTCCTATTCAACACTAGTTTTTATCATTTTTTTTGTGTCGTACATGCAAATTCACCAAATCTATTTGCAAGTTCTTCATCATGTATAATAGCTCTCTAGGGGGTATTTTTGCTTGTTGACCCAAACATAGGTAAATCTCTTCTTCTCCAATATGTGTTATTTCTTATGATTCATATATTCACTTTCCTTGTGCAATTCTCACCTTACTCTCTATGTAAGAAAAAACATTTAATAATTAATAAAAAATTACTTAGAGCAAAGGCCACAATAATGTGTCTGGGTTCTTATACCACCTATAGAATCTCTGTCTTTTACATAGGATCAGTTGTTAATTTACATAGAGATGACACACTATTTTTTTTTTTAACAATAAAATGAAGTAACTCTTACTTTTTAGTTCCTTATGCTACATGAATTCTTTTTCTTTGGTTTATAATTTTCATGTTTCGTGTACAAGAAGAACAATATCTATTGTCACTTTTCTTCCATCATGGGAAATTTTTCACAATTTGATTATATATGTGTACATACTAAGTCCTTAAAATGATTCATCATATTGGAATTGTGATGGAACTATGCCATTTGAGTTTATATTTTTATTTTTGTTTCCTTTGAGCACTATTGTCTCTCTATGTCCTCCTCTCCAGCTTATTTTTATCGATTAGTTATTGTATTTATACTTGATTATTTCACTTTTAATTTATAAACATACCCATGTAATCATATAATTACACTTATACCCATATATGTATATTGCTCTACATATACATATAAATATCATTTAACATAAATTGCAACTTATATATATATATATATATATATAATTACACTTATACCCATATGTATATTTCTATACATATACATATAAATATCATTTAACATAAATTGCAACTTATCTATATATATATATATATATATATATATATATATATATATATATATATAATACTCTTGAATAAATTATAATAACTAAACCCTTTGGAATGTATACACATGGGTATTCACATCATGGTTTATCGACCTATGAACTATATGCCTACAAGGTTCTAATCCTAACCTATATTCATGGATTTACATTCTCATGTGTGTGTGTGTGTGTACAACAACTTAAGGTTTTAGAATAACATGAGGGTCATTTGCATATTTCCATGTATGGATTGAAAAGACACCACATATATATATTTGGTTGGAAATAAATATATATGTATAATTCCATTTGCAGTGGCCACCACCTACAACTCTGTCACATTATCATGGAGAAGTGCTTGGCATCCTCATTGCCACTATGTAACCCTAGAAAGTTTGAAACCTATGTTGGGTATGTGTTATATTCCTTCCACGATAAGTGACGCGTGGAGGGGTCACAGGGGGGCCAGTAGCCCCCCATGTCGGGGTCCGGGGTAGCACCCTGGAAATTTTTTTGGTCCTTATTTTCCGGTGGGTGGACCCGCCCATGGTTTTGTGCATGGTTTTGCACACGGTTTTGGGGTACGATGGTTTTCAGCCCCTGGTATTTTGTAGATCTGGTCAAGGGAACTATGGTTATGTTCTAATCCAAGGTTAATGGATTGGGGTTTATGTATGCTTCGACATGTATATATATGTGTTGTAACACTAAAAGGAATATAATGAAAAATCAAGCTGGTCGTCTAGGTTTGGGATCTAGGGGAAAATCTCTATTTTTATCTCTTTTATGTTTCATGCTCTCCTATTGTTTATTTTCTATTTTAATATTCGTTTCTAGATCATTTCTGTACAGGGTTAAAACCTACATTTGGTATCATAGTTGTTTCGGCTTCAAGGGGATGCCTTTTCCGCTGAGGGTTTTTTGCTCGGGCCTGTGGTAGACCCTGTTCAGTGGGAGATATGCAGGATCGATTCTTGCGGTGAAAGAAGATGGCGAGCAGCAGAAAGATAAATATCGAGAAATTTAGTGGTCAGAGTTTTGAGTTGTGGAAGCTCAAAATGGAGGACCTGCTGGTCGATAAAGACTAATGGATCGCGGTAGATCCAGGTACTAAACCAATGGAAATGTCAGATGAAGACTGGAAGAAGTTGGATCGGAAGGTGAAGAGAACAATATGATTGTGTGTCTCAGATTCAGTATTTTTGAATGTATCTGGGGAAGCTACGGGAAATAATTTGTGGAAAAAACTTGGGACTTTGTACCAATCTAAGTCTTTGGTGAATAAATTGTCCTACAGAAAAGGTTGTATAACCTGAGGATGAAAGATGGAGACTCGGTAAAAGAGCATATGAACGCCTTCAATACTGTGGTAAGTCAGTTGTCATCTATTTATATTAAAATCTTAGATGAAGATAAGTGCATCAGTTTTTTGTGTTCTCTACCAGACTCGTGGGACAGTATGGTTATTGCAATAGGTAGCAATACAACTACCCTGAATTTTTATGACATTGTCTCAGCCTTACTATTGGAGGAAATGAGACTGAGAAATATGGAGGGCCAAAAGGGAGATGCTTTATCTATACGAGGAAGGTCCCAAAATAGAAACAAGAATAAGGTTTCAAGTGGGATATCTAAATCTAGAGGGAGATATAGATCTCTTGGAAAGTTTGTAAAGGTGTGCTAGAAATGCGGAAAGGAAGGGCACTACAAAAAATACTGCAGATCTAAAGCTCCTTAGAAAGGAAAGGGATTTGATGATGCTCCTTTTGCAGAGGCAAAAACCACCTCAGATGTAGGTGGGGATGTGTATTTTGCTTCTTCTTCAAATACACATGTATATCATGATTCATTGTTGATTGACTCGGGTGCATCTGTTCACTTCACTCCCCATAGGGAGTGGTTCTGTGAGTATGAGAAATATGATGGCGGTGATGTATTCCTAGGGGATGATAGGAAGGCTAGAATTGTCGAAGGTGGGAAAGTCAAGCTGAAGCTGGAAGGTGGAAGGATCAGAACACTTCCTGGTGTTCTACACATTCCTGCATTGGCCAGAAATATAATTTCTATAAGAAATATGGATGATGCAGGTGTAAAAATAGTGTTAGAGAAAGATACATGTAAGATGGTTCGGGGAGCACTGATGTTAATGCATGGATTTTGGATTGGAACTTTGTACAAGCTTCAAGGCAACATTGTTATTCATGGGTGCAACAGTTCTGTGGTTGCTGAAAGTGGAGCAGAAATCCTAGCGGTCTCTGGAGAAAATACCATGCGATGGCATCAAAGGCTTGGACATATTGGAGAAAGGGCCTTTGGATACTGCATGGACATGGTATGGTAGAAGGTATGTCTACTTGCTCTCTGGATTTCAATTTTTGTGAACATTGTGTATATGGGAAGCAGAATCGAGTGATTTTTCCTTCTAGTCCTAAGAGGGTGAACAAGATATTAGAGCTTGTGCACAGTGATGTGTTCGGACCTGTGTCGGTTCCATCACTGGGTAAGTTTGTGTACTATGTTTAATTCATAGACGAATTCTCAAGGAACACATGTATATATTTCTTGAGGAAGAAATCTGAAGTCTTTGAAAAATTTAAAGAATTTAAGGCTCTGGTGGAAAAATAGATAGAGAAGAAGATAAAGGTGTTGAGGACATATAATGGTGGGGAGTTCTGCAAGAAGGAATTTGAAGAGTTATGTAAGAAGTGTGGTATAGCACGATAGAATAATAATCCATACACACCTTAGCAAAATGGAGTTGCAGAAATAATGAACAGAACGCTGATGGAAAAGGCAAGAAGAATGCTTAGTGGTACCGGGTTATGACAAGAATTCTGGGTAGAGGCAGTGGAGACTGCATGTTACTTGGTTAGCAAATCACCTTCATCAGCGTTGGAGGATAAGACCCCACATGAGGTATGGACTGGTAAGAGACCATATCTTTCACATCTGAGAGTATTTAGATGTGATGCATATGTACATGTTCCAAAGGAGAAAAGGACCAAGTTGGATAATAAATCTAAAAGGTGCATCTTTATCGGGTATAAGGATGGTTTAAACGGTTACAAGCTTTGGAACCCAGAAACAAGGAAGGTTGTGTACAGCCGAGATGTGGTGTTTAGAGAGGTGAAATATTTTGTTAAACATGAAGTCCTACCAAAGGAACCTAAGAAGATAGAGTTTGACCTAAAGGAGGATGAATCAAACTCTACAACAGAAGAAGACTTGGAAGAGGAAGAGCCACAAACTACAGCTGTGAGAAGATCAACTCGGGAAAGAAGACAACCAGAAAGGTATAGTTCATCTCCTTTCTGTTCAAATTTTGCTTTAACTGTAACTGATGATGATCCCAGAACTGTCAGGGAGGTAGTAGATTCAGAGGATGGAAAACTCTGGAAGGAGGCCATGGTTGATGAAATGGCATCCTTGCATAAAAAATAGGCATGGGATCTGGTGGAGTTGCTGGCTGGAAGGAAGCCCATCGGGAGAAAATGGGTGTTTAAGAAGAAGATGAATGTAGAAGGTAAGGTGTAGAAATACAAAGCTCGATTAGTAGAAAAAGGTTGTTCCCAGGTGTCGGGAATTGATTTTGGTGATATTTTTTCTCATGTTGCCAAAGTTAATTCTATTAGATTACTTTTATCTATTGTTGCTACATTTTATTTTGAGGTAGAATAGATGGATGTGAAGACAACATTTATTCGCGGGGATCTGGAAGAGGATATCTACATGAAACAACCTGAAGGCTTTATGGTGAAGGGGAAGAAAGAACTAGTATGCAGGTTAAAGAAGTCTCCGTATGGGTTAAAACACTCACCAAGGATGTGGTATCAGAAATTGGATACCTACATACAAGGACTTGGATTCACCAGAAGCAAGGAGGATCACTGTGTTTACTTTAAATTAATTGGTGATCGTGTTATTTATTTGGTCTTGTATGTGGATGATATGTTGTCGATTGGAAATGACAAAGAAATTATCCAAGATTTGAAGACCCAACTATTCTCCAAATTTGACATGAAGGATATTGGTGCTGCAAACTATATTTTGGGCATGGAAATTAAGAGAGATTGGGCAAAGAGGAAGCTCTGGTTAAACCAGAGGAAGTATGTTGAGACTATATTGTAGAGGCTCAATATGCAGGATAGTAAACCAGTAAATGTTTCGATTCCTATAGGTACAAATTTGTTTGCTGAACAGTGTCCCAAGACACAAGATGAAGAGGAGGATATGTCTCATGTTCCATATGCAAGTGTAGTGGGTAGCCTAATGTATGCAATGGTTTGTACTAGACCATACATTGCACATGTAGTGGGATTATTGAGAAGGTTTATGTCAAACCCACGAAAGGAGCATTGGACAAGAGTGAACCGGGTTTTCAGATATTTACATGGCACTAGTGATTAGGGCTTGTGCTACCAGGGAAGACTAGGATTGGAAAGAGTGTTGGAAATTCGTGGTTTTGTTGATGTAGACTGGGATAGAGATCTAGGCCAAAGAAGATCTACAAGTGGGTATGTGTTTAGCCTATTTGGAGGTGGAGTCAGTTGGATGAGTAAAAGACAGTCTATAGTGGCTCTTTCAACTATAGAGGTTGAATACATAGTAGCCAATCATGCAAGCAAGGAAGTAGTTTGGTTGGAGAGACTGTGTTCAAGTATGGGGTTGGTGCAAAAAGATATAAGGATAGATTGTGATAGCCAAAATGTAATTTTCTTGGCTAAGAACCCTGCTTATCATTCAAAGACAAAGCACATTGATGTTTAATATCACTTTGTAAGAGATATGGTTGAGGCTAAAAGGGTGTTGCTAGTAAAGGTGGACACTTTGAAGAATGTTTCAGATGCATTGACGAAGTCTGTAAGCACTTAGAAGTTCTCTTGGTGTAGATAAACAATGCATGTTACAGAACTGGACTAATGACTATACTCTACTGTGGCCCCCTGCGTAAATAAAACAACAAGTGGGAGAATGTTGGGTATGTGTTATATTCTCTCCACGACAAGTCACGCGCGGGGGGGCGATAGCCCCCCTGTATGTTGCGCTGGGAAAAATGTCGGGGGGGGGGGGGGGGGGTGTCATAGGGGGGGCGGTAGCCCCCCCTGTCAGGGTCTGGGACAGCGCACTGGAAATTTTTTTTGGTATTTATTTTACAGTGGGCGGACCCGCCCATGGTTTTGTGCACGAGTTTGCACATGGTTTTGGGGTATGATGGTTTTCAGCCCCTGGTATTTTTTAGATCCGGTCAAGGGAACTACGGTTATGTTCTAATCCAGGGTTAATGGATTGGGGTTTATGTATGCTTCAGCATTTATATATATGTGTTGTAACAGTAAAAGGAATATAATGAAAATCAAGTTGGTCATCCTAATTTGGGATCCAAGGGAAAATCTTTGTGTTTATCTGTTTTATGTTTTATGCTCTCCTATTTTTTATTTTCTATCTTAAGATTCGTTTGTAGATAATTTTTGTACAGGGTTAAAACCTACAACCTGAATGGTGTGGATCAATAACATTAAATGTATGATGATGATTGATTGGGTGGGAGTTAGGGTAACTACCCTACCCAATCCCATTAATGCAGTTTCATTGTGATGGTGGTTGGATGCTGTGGAGGAGCTATCCAACTCCACTCAAACCCTGCAACATGCAAGGGCTTTTGTTTTGGTTTTCCAATGTGTTTTCTACCAATTTCATGATGGATCTACTAAATCTAGCTTTCATCCTGTAAGGAGTCAATAAATTTTGAAAAGAGAATAGACATACATAACATATGTAAGAGTTAGTAATATTTAACTTTTTTGTGCAGTTCTTCTTGCATCGCTTGGAAAATAATTTCAGATGTCATCACTTTCGTGTCAGTTACATACATTAACTCATTTTTGCAAGAGTTTTATTTTCACTCAATAGAGGTTTTGTTGTTGTAATATTCATTCTCGTTTAGGTTTCTCAAAATAAATAATGGATTTATAGTTTCTCAAGAGGTGGTCATTGAATACAGTTTCAGGGTGATTTAATTTTCTTAAAAAAAAACTAACTCTATTAAACTCCGAAGTGAAATGCTTTTGACTACCTTTTCTTCCCAAATCTTGCCTTTCTATTAGGGTTTTTGTCTATGAAATTAAATTGTTCCCCCTTGGCAGGAGGAGAGGTGGTATTGCATACTCATTTCCAGATACTTGTGTGTGTAAGTATTTCCTGAAACTATCCAATAATGTATAGGTTTCTAGTATACATTTATAGGTTTTTAGATGTTTCTGAAGTTAGTAAGAGTTCGGTTCTACTAGTATCTAGAAAATATTTGTCTAACAGTTATCCTACTCAACTCCTCTCTTGGACATATATCATTCAAGAAAATTTTGACATATTTTACTATTTCCCCTCTAAATTTTTTACTAGGGTCAATAAGGTAATATTTCTAAGACCTGTAGCTTTAGATACAAACAAAAGGTTGGCCAAACCACAACTGATTTTTTTTTCTTTCTGGACAATAGTAAATAAAATCAACATAGATTCATACAGTCTAATCAATTTATGGTCTTTCAAACTCACAATCCATAACATTTACAAGTCACTTCTACACATGTATATTCTATAATTTACTAAGAAATTAAAGATATACTTGGCTAGTTCCTTTCAAGAATAGGTTGAAGGCTTCCATGATCCTCCAAACCTTGAACTAAATCTCCACATGTTCCCCTTTATCTCACCCTTAGTTTCCGGGAAACATTTTTCATAAATATCTCTCAAGACTCACCTCTTGAACCCTTAACAACATCCTCCTAATTTTTCTTCTAGGTTCATATAGTATTTCTCTCCCACTAGTATTCCTTTTCAATGAAACTATCTTTATCTCCCATAATTCCATGTTAAAAAATAAACTACATGGAAATTTTCTCCAGTCATGCCCATTTTTCATTGGTCTTTTTTATGTCAAATTTCTTTCGGATCTCCCTTCCCCCCTACAAGGATTAAATATCCTAAAAAATGACCAAAGGATAATTTTTATTTCTTTTTTTATTTATGCCCCTTTAGGCATAACCAATGCCAACTATTTTCCTAATAATGAATTGTTAATCTCATGAATTCTTTAACATATTTATGTGAGGATTAATATATAAAATTAAATTATTATTTCATTGTTTAAAATAAAAAAGAATTATTTCATCACATGTATTTTTACTTTTTCCCCAATCAGTAAATAAATAAAATCCACATAGTAAGTTTTTGTAGGGTATTACATGAGTGTAGACACTAAATCTTGAATATGCCATCTATACAAATCATGGAATAATTTTATATTCCACATAAATTTAGTTTACATTGATATACTCTTAAATAAAATAAAAAAATACACATGAAATTCTCCATGAAATAAATATAATAATATCATATATGTTCCATAAATAGAATTATAACATTGACATAATCTCAAGTCATAAAATAAATGTGACATACTCTCAAGTCATAAGAAATTTATGGATAGAATATATAAATCTAAAAATTTCAATTCGATAAAAACTTTAAAAAATTATAATTATCTTAGTTATATAAATTAAATAGGTAATGCGGTTGGTCATTAATTCATGATAAGTATTACAATACATATTTCATGATATATCTAGCATTGTCAATATTTTAAAAAATTATAAAAATAGATATTGTTACTATACTATTGAATAATGCCATAGCATACCAATACCACATGACCAATAAAACAATATCTCATTTTATATGGTATGTGTTTATATGACATTTTAAATTCTTAACTACTTTCAAGACACATCTCAGTATTTTATTTGTGAATACTACCAAGGACACTCTAGATTATTACATAGAGTTCAAATCCCTACCTTCCAAATAATAATTGTTCATCATTAAATTGAAATTCTAGAAAATATATTTCAAAACAAATAAACATGAGTAATTATCTAAAAAATCTAATTTATTAAGAAAATGGAAATAAAAATACGAGGGTTAAAGAAAATTAATTCTAAGCCGTAGTACCAAATTTGGGGCAATCCTAAATTTAAAAAAAAAATTGGATTGTAATTGCGTGGATAGGCCCCCTCTAGCTTAGTATGGAAGAGATGATATAAGGTTATGTTATGTTATCTCATGTTATCTTATGCTATGCTATGTAAAAAAATTGACTTAGTCAAATTACATAACAATAAAATTAAAATTAAAATAAATTAAAAACATAAATAAAATTAATAATTATAGCTATTAATTGAGACATTTTGACTAGGTCAAATTTCATAAAACTAAAAGAAAAACTAAAAATAAAATAAAATAACATTAATAATTATAATTATCAATTATTAATAATAAAAAATTGTCGGTCAAAAAATGGTATGATATTATCATCTTAAAAACATAATTTACAAGAGGAGCCATTGTGGCTCGATTACATTCAGTCACCCTCAATGACATACAATGCCGATGGATCTGGGGTGCTAGATAAGGCATTCGAAGCACTTGGTTATTAGCCTCAAAATTACATAAACAAAACAAATCTATCCTCAAGGAGGAGGATGCAGGGGACCTAGTGGAGGAGCCACAAAGAGACGGTCCTCGTGGTGCAGGTGGTAGATGATGTGATCCATTTGAGACTCCATGACACAAAGGTGGTCTTGAGAGGGCCTCAGGATGTGGTGTAAACTCTCCAGGGCATCAATGGTCTCTTTCTGTAAGCTTTGAACATCGTGAATGTAATCCTTGATTTCATTCTTATCCTCGTACCTCTATTCACGCAGGGTGTCCAAGTTGAGTTGAATCTGGTGAAGCTGGCTGGAGATGACGTCAAGGGTGATTGGTGCCTTAATGTCATTGGGGGATTGAGCGGGGATCCAAGCAATCAATTATTAGTAATTAAATAATCCTACATCCATTTAAACTCCAAATCTATCAAGAAATGGGAGGTATCAAATCTCTTGAGGTGCAAACCCCTTTTAGAGTTAAAAAATATTTGATCCCTCTTGACGCTTGGTAGATCCAGAGTTAAGATGAATATAGGCTGGTAGTAAAATTTTATCCCAATATAATTTTTAATTTTAATTAAAATATTTTTGGCACCAAACTATGTTTTGGAATATGCTAATTCTTTTTTCTTAGGTTCAAATATTAACTATAAAATACTTAAACCTCGATTGATTCTTAGGATTCAAATTCACAAAGCTTATATAATTACTCATAATAAAATTTTTGAATATTCAACACGCATTGAAATAGATATTGTTTGGTATAAACTAAAGTTGTATACTCGAGAGTAGTTTATTAGGTGTTGTTGTTTTAAAATTTTAGAATATGTTGTTTCCATGAAAGAAATGGGTAACCAACATGACTACAATTCCCATTTTTTAGCTGAATTTTCCACTTAGAATGTAAAAAAAATGGAAATTTGTCTCCATTGAAAAATTCATTTTTTTATGAAGCCACTGGTATTTATTGGTTAACCAATATGAAAAGTTACCATGGTTACCAACCCTAATACATAACTTTGGCACCAATAAAAAACTCTAAAAATTTCAAATTTCTAGCTCACTCTAAAGAAAAAAAACATAGCAACACATGAAATAGTTCAATTCCAGTTAAAGTAACAAACTGCAACATGTAACATCCCTAGGTATACCTCGTGGAGAAATACATAAAATTAGAATTTTTTTACAGAATTACTAAATTTTAATAATCAAAATTCAATATTCTATATTCTTTAACTAACCATTGGATTATATCATCATCATTACATAGAGTAAACTTTGGTAATACAATAGTAAATCACATAACATATCAAACATTGTTGCTGTATAATAACCTGATGTAACCTTGCATGATTTTCATGATTGTTTTAATTCATTTAATTAATCACATACTTCATAATATAAATGTCATTTAATGCAAGGAATCAACATCATTAGCATGACACAATAGGAAAACACATCATTGAACATTGACATACCTAGAAACCCCGTAGGGTAAAAAGCAACAAATGTGTAATTTTATTAAACACTTGTGAGGGTGTTCACCCCTAACTCAATAACTTATAAGGGAGTCTATCCCTTGACCATTTTCATAAAATATTAACAATAAATATCATCCTAAATACAACATAACTAGCTATAAGCTATTACAATCACCATTATATAATGTATCCACAAATCCTTGAGCATTGTGTCTTTGGGGCCTGATTTTTCCCACCATTGGATTATCTTGCAGGTGAAATTTCTTCAATTTGCATAGACCACTAGTTTATTTCTTTCCATAATGTTAAATATAATCCATTTTTTGCATATGCAATCTCCTTTTTCAACTTCTATTGTGAGAAACCTTTGATATCATGATTAGATTAAATATTAATTAAAACAATAATAAATTATACTAGTGATTCTTAAACATGTATTCATGTGCATACATGAAATGTAAACGAAATATTGTGACATGCCTTATTTGACAACATTTCACATGCAGTAATTAAAATCATATAACTATCAAAACATGTCTATAGGTAAATACCATGTTAAGTTTTATTTCCCTCACAAATGCATGCATTATTTTCCAAAGGAAACAACTACAATAGTCCATATTTTTTTATTTTTTTTTCTGAATAAGACTAATTCTATTAAGCAGAAGTATAGTACAAGATGATGATACAATCATGAGAAACAGAAAATCAGCAACCGAAAATGATAAAACTATCAACCTCTGCTCTGGAGAAGGATAGAAACAAACAAGGAATCACAAGAAAACACTGGATGGCAAAAAGACTTAAAACTACCCAGAGTGGGCAGAGGCCTCTATACGAAGCTTCTTCCCTTTCTTTTTACAGAATTTAACCCATCCATCCTGGGGTGAATGAGCTAAAACAACATGAAGATCGGAGTTCTCCATAGGGGGTATCTCCTTATCTGAGTCGGAAGAGGAGGTCCCATGGGAGCGCTTCAGAGTAACGACATTATCAGGAGGGAGCGCCTGAGCATCGGTGGGGGCGTCCATTGACTGATTCTGAACCAAGACTGCATCACTTCCATCATCTTCTGAGCAAGAGGAATCAGAGTCCGCTACAGGAGGTGGAGAGTACGGAGCCCATCGTTTAGAATTGGGCTTGGAATTCACCTTTTTCTGTTTTGCCGGGAGAGCTGGGCAAGAGTTCTGCAGATGCCCTGTTTGGTGACAGTGTCGGCAGCGGAAGGCAGTGTTCTCATAATCCAGAGTCTGAGTCCATACAAATTCGTTTATTTTGAGATTGATCTGGTCTGGAAGTCCCTTACTTAAATCTAGTTCTACACATATTCTGGCATATGTGTAAAGACCTTTGTTTTCTCGCCAATAATCTCCCATCAGAAAATTGCCCAAGGTGTTTCCTATCGCTTTATAGACTCTAACATGCCATAGATGGATTGGTAAGTTGGGAAGCCTAATCCAAACAGGTGTCTTGGTGATGACAGCAGTAGTTGGGTCAAAATCTGGGAACCATGGAGTTAAGAATAGCCCTGCTGTTCCCATGAACCAGGGACCTTCTTCGATAGCCTTTTCATAATGCTTAATATTATCAAACTGAACTATGAAATATCCTTTTGAACAGAAGTTGAATTGCAGCGGTGAGTCCAGTTAGCATGGATCCAATCATAGAGTTCCTTCGATCGCAGCCACAATCCATTAAATCTGCATATGATGGCTCTTTCTTCTAAATTGTGAAGCTCATTTGCAATTTCTTCATGGGAAAACTCAACCGTGGGCACCTCCTCAAGCTTGTCCACCAGAAAAGGCTTAGGAGCTTCAGGTGGTTGCGCTGCTTTCTTGGTTGTGTGTGCGTGAACTGCATCCTTGTAGGAGAAGGCAGGTTCTGAGGAGGTTTGCCCAGAAGCTCCACCTCTCAAGCAAAAGGATGACACTACTAAAGCATCTTTCTCAATATTGTAGCAAAACAGGGATAAATGGTTTTCAAGTTGTTTACCTTTGTAAATCAGTCTCAGGAGTCTTGAGAGAGTTCCCAACCTGAGTTCAAGATCTTGCAGAAGGTCCTGGACCAGATCCATGGCATGCACCCATAGCAGCTTCATTCCCCCGTAAGGAAGAGAGATCTGGATCTGGTATTGTGTACCCAGATTTGGAAGGCCTTTGGCTATAAGAGCAACGGGCTGAATATCGAAACCCTCCTGAAGCAACTGTCTATCTGGTTTGCCCTGCTTCTCCGAGAGGCAGACACTGAGTCGTTGCTGGGGCCCTGCATAGGTTGGGGCAGCAAGAATGCTGGAGCCTATAGTCCTCTTCTGGCTAACAATGACGTCCCCTCTGCTATCCGAATCTCGGTGAAGGGAGGCAATAGAAACTGGTAAGCGCTTGTAGAAATGACCTCCAGGAACAGCGAAGTCTTTCTCATTAACTCTGCGACTAGGGTGGAGAAGACCCCCAAAAGTGCCCATGGTGAAGGGCGCAGAGCAAGCAATAGAAACATCGAGTGTGAAAACGCGGTTCCCTTTTCCTTCTGGCACAAACAGCGGGGGTGGTGATTTAGTAGAAGCCTGCAACTGGGATCCCCAAAGCAGTGCAGAATAGGCCTCTAAACCAGTCGATTCATGGAATCGTAGCGTCCAGCTTCTGCCTCGAAACTGTGCTCCACCGAATCCCTGTTCCGAAATCCGTCGGATTGGGAAGCACGCCGCTGCTGAAAAGTGCCAGGGGTCTGTGAGCTCGGGAGGGGAGGTGCGCTCTGCCACCGGATGGCAGAAACCAGGTCCACAGATGGGATTCGGCTCCTTAGAATCGAGACCAGAGTGGTTCGTCGCCGCCACAGCCAGAGAGCCAGAGAATCGAGACCTAGGGTTTCCACCAAGCATCACACCGCATCCCTCCATTTTTCAATTTGCCAACTACAATAGTCCATATTATTTTAAGTTATACTAACATATTAGCTTGCTCTTTCTACATGTAATTATATAAAA
Organism: Pinus albicaulis; assembly: GCA_034641835.2. Lineage (NCBI taxonomy): Eukaryota > Viridiplantae > Streptophyta > Pinopsida > Pinales > Pinaceae > Pinus > Pinus albicaulis. Next base: position 684,977,974 of record CM076571.1, on the reverse strand, counting down.
TTTACTCAAAAGAAACTAGCCCTCAACTATTTCTTTGTATATGAAATTATGAATTCTCTTTCAAAAGAACCAATACAATAGATATTATTTCCACACATGTGAATACATGTTATTTTCCAAAAGAAAACTAACATAATAGATACTATTCTTTTGCATGCAATTGCATATTATTTCCAACAACATACTTTCCAAATGAGATTTATTCACAATACCTATTGTACATTAAAAACATACACTTTATTCCAAAATAAAGCTAACATAATAGTTATCATTTCTTACATGCAACTACTTGTTCTTTCCAAAATAAATTAACATGATATTTATTTTCCTTGCAAGCATAGCACATCTTTATTTCCAAAAGAAGCTAACTAAATCTTTCATACACAAATCACATTTCTTTATCAATAAATACAATAGCCATTTCTTTTTTTCATATATACGCATGTTAATTTTCAAGAACACTAACACATTATCTATCAATTTCATGCATGAAAGAAAACATTTATTTCTAAGAAATATATCTTAGTAGCTATTCTATCTATGCATTAAAAACTTATTTCATTTTTAGGAAAATTCTTCCAATTTATTTATTCCTTTTATGCATGAAAATGCATATTTCCTTTACAACAACTACGAAATATATTTTTTCCTGTGCACTCAAACTCCCATATTCATTTTAAATCATATATAACAGATGTTATTCCTATGCACATAAGCACATATTTTCTTGAAGAGTCTAATGTTTCACTTTCAGAGTCTAATGCATAGGCATCATGTGAATATCTCCTGCAATATTTTTAATGATATAACTTAGTTTCTTTGTCTTTTCGTAAGAAAAGTTCACATGCATTTATTTTTCATGGAAAATATCATGACTTATTAAATATTTTGTGTGCAAGTTTCACATGGATTATTTTTTAAGAGAAACAAGATTCCTAATTCATCTTATTATATGCATGGACTGAGCAATCTTTTTAAGAAGACATATACCCCTACAATCCTTTTAACACACAAGAACTTTGTGAGATTTTCCAAAGAAATTAACCAACGTATTTATACCTCTATGCACAAAGATAAGGGATTCATTTCAAAGAACATTAATATGATTAGTCATACCTTTTTGTGCACATGAATAAATAATATTTCCAATAAATTAACTTTTATTTCTTTAAACTACAACGTTTTGACTATTCATCTCTACAAATTTGGAAGAAGCGATCTCCAACATTCGATTTACATGTAAATTTTTCTAGGAATGATGGCCTTCGGTCGAATGACCCGATTTCTAAACACTCCTCAATCGATTCCATATCATTGGTAGCAGAGGGGTCTTGGTGAAAGAATACTCGATAAATTACAAGGATAATTGACTAGAAGTGACGAGAAACACACTAAGACTAATCTCGGTATAAAAGAAAAGAATGATTCCGAACTCCAATCCTTATAATCCCTTCTATATTAAATATGCATTTCCCATCACATAACATATTATATATAAATACCATGGCATTGTTTCTGCTCTGACTTATGAAGATATTCATGTCTAAATAGAAACTACTAAGAAACAATAGCTATTGTAAAGGGATTACCAGAAAACCATGCATTGATAGATAGAAAAATATTCAAACTTTTTAATGCTCCCTTCCCAAACTATGATAATGGCTCTACCTCCATACAACAAAAGGGTCTCCTTTTTTCTCTGAGCATGGATCCATGGCGAACTAAAGAATGAAAATATACTTTGCTAGGATTCATTAAACTCCTCATTGGATCTTAGTGGAAATAGTTTTAATAATATGTTTTGTCGTGTATTCATATAATTTTTTACAATTATTAATTTTGCAACGAATTATTGATGAGACAGTCAAATAAATTAATAACATTTTACCATATGTAAATATGTGAGCTTTACAAGGTGGGATATTATATACTCCGCCCTTTAAAGAGAACATCGTCCATAGTGTTCATCTCTGACTGGAATTTTAATGTGTACTCATGATATAAAAATATGAACAATCCAAAAAGAGATCCTTCCCCTTCAAAATGAATTATTTCTTTTCTAAGAAATACCAATAAGAAATATAATAATGTTTTCTTAATCAATAATCATAAGCATTTACAACTACCAAAAATATTCAATTTCTACATTCCATCACTTAGACATTATTCAATTTAATATTAAAAAAAACCAAAATATATATACAAACATATTGTTACTTACCAATTACCCTTGGAAATCATGGTTACCTTACGCAATAATTTCCCAGCCTCTATGGCAAGAAACATGTCATATATGATAAAAAAAATTAGTATAATAATAGTAATCACAACATTTTCAATAATTAAATATTTATTCAATGTCAAATGATGTTTTAATCATTTTACCTCCTCAAGTACTCAAAGAGCTCCTATCCCTCTAATCATCAAAATGATAAATCAATGCACCTAGTGCATATTGTCTTAACCTCCTGCCAAAGACATCCACACAATACTTCCACATGAACTCACAGAGCACCTGACTCTCTAATGATCAAGATGATAAATCATTGCACCAAGTGTATACTGTCTTAGCCTCATCCTAAGTATATTCACAAGATTAGTAATACAATAAAGGAATTTATACTTAAAATAATTCCTTTTTGAGTGTTAGGCTCCTTTCTTATCAAGATGTACATAAAATTCTTACACAATCATATATAAAATTCATTTTTAACACAACACATAATTTATTATTTAATGCGTTATTTTATGAGACACTAGAAAAATAATGCTCCTCGTAACCAATGAGAACTAGTTTCCACAACCATATTGAGCCATTTTAACATCCAATATAGTTCTTTGACATTGACCACATTGTCTCCAATCATAGGATTCCTCTTGAAAGTGTCCTACATAATCCTCCAACAATGTCCTATTCGGAGGAATTTAGAGCTCAATTTATTTTCTTTTGGCCTCCTCCAAAGGGCTCAAAAATCAACAAAGTTGCCTCATGTTTTGTCCCCTCTTCACTAACTTTGCAAACTCTTTTCCCTTATTGAGATTATGTATTTCTAGGGAGAGAAAATCAAAGGAGGAAACTGCCATCATCCCAACGCCTCCTTGGCCTTTAACAACTATCGATACTTATCTGACATGTGAAATTATCTTTAACACATTTTCCCACTGTAATTTACATAACTGACCATATGCACATTAACAGTAAGGAAAAAGGAATATTCAATTACATCATTCATTCATGCTTGATCCTTATTATGGGTCCTATAGTTTTTCAAAATTATATTTTAGAGGAAAATCATAACTGACACTTCATATCATGCAGGTGGTATTCATTTCAAAGTTTCACATAATTACCAATATGGAGTTTTCAAAAACAATACCAATCTTGCATACCATAATGTTAAACATTATACCTTATCATATGCAATTGCAATTCACATTGCAACGTTTTACATTTTCAGAAGTGATTATATTTCCACTAAGCTACAACTTCTTAATCACATCAACAATGTTAGTCACAATTTCTCTTAATAAAACCATACCTTCTACAAAATTCTATTATACAAAAAAAATTGTCAATTACATTCAAGACATATTTTCAATTTCACATCCATCTATTTTTTCAATATTTTAACAATGAATAAATGTATTGGTCTTTCTAATTTCTATAAAAAAAATTCTATGCATTAAAATTAATATAATAAGTAAAAATGCATTTTCCAAGTGCTAAAATGAAATTTCCATAAAGTTTCTTTTCCAAAAAAAATTTCAAGGGCATTGTAATTTTATTCATTAACCTTCCCATAGTTTCTAACTCATGCATTATGTCATTTAATTTATGCGTATGCATCTAATAAACAATAATTATGCAACATAACCAAATTCAAGTAAATTACAAAGACTTTACTTAGTAAACAAAACTAGAAATGTCAATATATTTATCACCACCTAGATTTTCATTTAGTGATGAAAATTGAGATGCCACATGTCCACAACACTAATTAGATTCAATGTAATTGGACCATAGCATGCACATGCGCTAGATAAATTTAAAAGATGAATGAACAAATTTGTTAAATGTAGGATGCATACCACCTAGCATCATTACCGAATCATAAATTTGTGAAGTTGTGAAGTTTGAACAAAGAATGAAATCAACATCATCTTATTACTACTAATTCTATCATTAATTTGATAGAAAAATTAAATCAGTTACTTTATTGACACTACTATATCATGATCCAAATTCTTTATCACCTTCAAGAACTTGTAGTCATATACATTCATTTCTAAAATAATATATAATTACATAATCAATCCAGTTTCTTGCATACAATATTGTTATGCATAAAAGTATATGCAAATATTTATTCATATAAAAGATTGATTGGTCCTCAATGTGTAAATGTCGATAAAAATTATAGTAATCAATCAAATTAAACACAAATTCAATAGTGTATTGTCACCAATAGACCAACAAAATGAAGTAAAATTACACGACCACTTATTTTTCCAACTGGTAATAAGCTTCAATCAAAACCAATATGTGCATATAAGTTTAATAGTTAGTCATGAAATGCTAACTAATCAATGCTACAAACCATCTTAAATTCAACCATCATAGGACTCAATCATATTTCAGGCAATAGAATGAAGTCTTACCACTTGACTAATTGTTTATCCCTAATTGCTAAAGGGGTTATTTCAATGTATTTTAAAACATCCTATTGTCCTCTTCAAGGAAAACCCCTACCTTTTGCATCCATTCATTATCACACAATTCAATACATGCATTCATTCTTTATAAGAAGTGAATTCTAACTTTATTCAAGTTATTTAAGCACACCATAATCATTATCATAATTTTATGCATGAAAATGTTGGTAGTTATTCCTCACTATCACTAGTGAGTGCTCACGATTGTTCATAAATGCAAAAAAGGTTTTATCATCATTTATCCACATAAAGATTCAAATATCATGACCATAGTTTTAAAGAATATTTTATTACTTACTAGTATTCAATGTAGTTATTAACATGTGTCATGCCTTTCATGTCAAAAGTAGTCTACTTCATATATTATTATATAGTTTTGTTAGGTTCATACCTGAACTAATGTCCACTAGCATCACATCTCTACTTATTTTTTCTTACCAATTCCCAAAGGGCGCTAGTGTTGCAACTTTTTTACCTAATATCACTTGTAACATCCCTTGGTAAACCTCATGGAAAAGTACATAAAGTTAGAATTTTTTACCGAAATACCAAGATGTAATATTCCAAATTCACTATTCCATATTCTTTAACTCACCTTGGATGGAATCATCATCATTACAGAGACTAAAATTTAGGAATGGAATAGTAGATCACATAACATAACAGCAATTATTGTATTATAATAACTTGATGTAGCCTTGAATCATTTGAGGATTATTTTAAAAGTCTTAATTAATGTCAAACTCCATAATGTAAAGATCATGTCATGCAAGGAATTAACATTATTAGAATGACACAATAGGAAAACCCATCATTGAACATTTATATACCTTAGAAACCCCATAGGGTGAGAACCTAGATTTTTTTTAATTTTATTAGATGATGGTGAGGTTTTTCACCCCTCACTCAATGGCTTGTAAGGGAGTCCATCTCTTTACCATTGTCATAAAATATGATAAAGAAAAATAACATTAGGTAAAAAATAGCTGGGAATCATGATTTTCATTACGCCAAAAGCCACAGGTGTTAGTCAATGATTGCATCGCCCAAGATAAGGATCCATGAGAGAAAGTTAGTGCTTGTCATGAAGCACACAACAAAAATTGTTTTATCCAATGTCCAACAATATCCCTGCCAACATGAGCCTGGTGTGTATCGAAATCATGACATATAGCATGATAGCACTTGTTAGGAATCATGATTGTCGTCAGACTAAAACCCACAAGTGTTAGTCAATGATCACATTGGTAGAGATAATGATCCACGAGATTTGGTTAGTCTATGTTGAAAAACAAAAGGGTAACATTGGTTTATCCAATGTCAAAAGAAAAATAGAGATGCGGATCCACGAGATGTGGTTATTCCATGTCGCGAAACAAAAGGGGAGCGTTGGTTTATCCAATGTCAAAAAAAATTACTAACTATAAGTTATTACAATCATCATGGAATAATTTAACCACAAATCATTGAGCATTATGTCTTTGTAGCCTAGTTCTTCCCATTAGTGGATTATTGTACAACTGACATTCCCTCAATCTACGTAGACCACTAAATTATTTCTTAGCATAAAGTTAAATATAATCCATCTTTTGCATTTGTCATAGTGTTTTTCTACAACTTCTACTGTGAGAAGATTTTTGATATCATGATTAGATCAAATATTAATAAAACCAATAATAAATTCATACTAGTGATGCTTCAACATCTATTCATTGCACACATGAAGTGTAAACAAAATATCATGGCATTCCTTCTTTTAAAACACTCCACATGCTTTAATAAAAAGCATATAAATATCAAATCATGTCTATAGAGAAATTCCATGTTATCTACTATTCCCGTCACATAAACACACATTATTTTCGAAAGGAAAACCACTAAAATTGTCGATATTATTTTAACCGATAGTCATATCTTAGATTTTTATTTATGCATGTAATTATATAAATTCTATTCAAAATAAACTAGCCCTCAACTATTTCTTTCGATATGCAATTATGTATTCTGTTTCAAAAGAACCAATACAAAAGATATTATTTTTATGCATGTGAACGCAGGTTCTTTTCTATAAGAAAAATAACGCAATAGATACCATTTGTGTGCACGCAATTGCATGTTCTTTCCAACATCATCATTTCCAAAGGTGAGCTATTGACAATTTCTATTGTACATGAAAAATACACATTCTATTCCAAAATAAAGCTAACATAATAGTTATGGTTTCTTACACGCAACTACTTGTTCTTTCTAAAACAAATTAACATGATAGTTATTCTTCTTGCATGCATAAATCATTTTTCTTTCCAAAACAAGCTAACTAAATCTTGCATGAAAAAATCACATTTTTTTCTCAAAAAATACATCAACCATTACTTGTGTGCATATATACAAATATTCTTTTCCAAGAAAACAAACACATTGGCTATGCTTTTCATGCATGCAAGAACACATTTCTTTCGAATAACTCTAAAGAAGATGCTATTATTTCCATGCATCTAAAATTTATTTCATTTTCAGGAAAATTTATCACATCTATTTATTCTTTTTATGCATGCAAATGCATATCTCCTGTTCAATAAGTAATAGAATAATTTATTTCTTCTCTTGCATGCAAATTCACATATTCATTTACAGAAATCAAAATATAATAGATATTATTCCTATACACATAAAAACATATTCTCTTTAAGACTCTAATGTTTCCCTTTAGAAATTTAATGCATAGTCATCATTCAAATATTTCTAGCAATACTTTAACTGAAATAACTTAGTTTGTTTGTCTTTTGATAAGAAAAGTTCACATGCTTTACTTTTTCATGGAAAATATCACAACCTCTTAAATATTTTCTTTGCAGCGTTCTCATGTATTACCTTTTAAGAGAAAAAACATTCCTAACTTATCTTTTTATATGCATAAACTAAAAAAATATTTTTAATAACACATATATCCTCGCAGACATTTTAACACATAGGAAATTTGCAAGGCTTTCCAAAGAAATTAACAAAAGTAACTATACCTCTGCACACAAAGGTAAAGAATTTATTTCAAAGAAAATTAGTATGATTATCCATACCCTTTACCTATAGGAATAAATAAACTTCCCAATAAATTAACTTATCTCTCTTTGAAATGGAACACTCTGACTGTTCATCTTTGTAAATTTGTAGGATGTAACCCCCAACATTATGATTATTCATCTCTAAAAATTTGGAAGAAGCAACCTCCAACATTCAGCTTACATGTTAACCATTCCAAGACTAACGACCTTAGGACAACCTACCTGATCTCTAAATAATCTTAAATCGATTCCATATCACTGGTAGCAGAGAGGTCTTGGTGAAAGCGTAATCGATAACATTCAAGGAGAAATGCACTAAGACTAATCTCCATACACAAGAAAATAATGATTTGGAACTCCAATACTTAAAATACCTTATATTTATTTTAGAGATGGGCTACTCACCCCATTTCATATTAGAGATAAATACCATGACATCAATTCCACTTTACTTGTGAAGATGTTCATTTCTAAATAGAAAATGGTAACAAACGATCTATGTTGTAAAGGGAGTATTAGAAAAGCATACGTTGAAAGAGAGTGAGTGAAATATTCATACTATACAATGCTACCTTCCCAATTTATGATAATGGTACCACCTCCTTACAAGATAAGGGTCTCATTTCTTCCGAGAGAATTGATTTCTGGCAAACTAAAGAATGAAAAGATACTTTCCAAGCATTCATTTAACTCCTCGTTGGTTCTCAGTGGAAATGGTTTCAATAATATTTTTACCAGTGTAAATATATATGTGCTTTTAGAATAATTAGTTTTGCAATGAATTTTGATGACATAGTTAAATAAATTAACAATATTTTACCATATATAAATACGTGAGATTTACGAGGTGCTATATTACATAGCAATTGTTCAATTCTAGTTGAGGCAGCAATAAGATGCACATTAACACAAAACTAACTACCATAGCACACAAACTAGTTCAATTCCCATTAAGCAACTCACAAGCTAGTTCAACTCTCTTTAGAACAACGATAAGATGCATAGTAACATGGAGATTCAAATTCTAGATTGAAGGATGGCGGTGAAGTTGACGACATTAATGTTATTGGTTGGTTAGTCAATATTGAAAGTTTGATTCAAGAAAGAGAGAAAGAAAGTATTTTTAAAGTCCACGAGGCTGAAAATAGCCTATGGGACAGATTGCTTCTCCACTTGGCTCTTGTATTCATCCCTTTTCCTATGAAGTTTTACATGAACCACTCCCAGGTTCTCGACAAACTGTTTGCTGAATAGATTATCCCAAGCACTAGCTGCCATAATACCTGAATAATTTTCCCTTTTGTCTTTGAAGGCCTCGAATTCTAAATTGAAATGTTTTTCAATTTCCACTTTTCGATAAGAGAAAAAAATACATACTCTTTCCTCCCACATTTCTTTTGGTCTTTTCGAGCGTCCTGTTTCACAACAGATTTGATGATAATTAGTCCTTAATTGAGCAATAAGAATTTTAGATCTCTAAGAAATATTGGCCCCTAAGCCTTTTGCTGATGGTTGAGCGGTGTTAAACTCTTAATTGTTGTACTTCTTCTTTCTCCCTAGCTCTTTCTCTAAAGTATGTTTGTGGAACTTATCCATAACCAAAAAAAATTTCTCTTTACTGTTTGTAGGACACGTGCTCAAGAAAATACCCAATTTACAAAACCATTTGTTATTTTTCTGCATCCAAGTCTTCTTTCTTTTTCAAAATTTGTCACTAAACACAACCTTAGGCCATCTACCCTCTTCCATTTACTCAATTTTTTTCAAATACCTTATGACTCGCACTATAGAAATTGCTTCAATAGGAGTGGCCCTTGTTTTACTTAACAAGATAACATAAGGAACTATTATTTTAATTTTTAATTTGCTTTTAATCAAATGCTTCTTAATTTTCTCAATTTGTTTCCACTGCATCTCGGTTGTGCTGTTGGCCCACAGTTCACAACCATAGAGAATAACCAGAATCACTAGAAACCCAAAAAGAGTTAGAGTGGTTTTCCAGTCCCACAACTCTGCCTCTCTACACCTGTTTTGAAGAGCATAATATGCTTTCCAACCCCCTAAAGTTTTTTTTATTTCTACAACCATCCCAACATCAATTTTTGTTGAAGTCAATTCCGAGTTATTTATAGTATGCAACTTCTTCGAGAATGTTTCCTTCAAAGTAAAACTTATGTTGGTTATTCTTTCTTTTGGTAGAGAAAACCACTACTTTCATTTTGCTAATATTGACTTGCATCCCCACCCTTCTACAAAAATGCTCAAGGGAACGTAAGTGCTCTTGCAAGCCAAGAGTCAATTTAGCAATCAATATAAGGTCATTTGTGTACAAAATAATTCTTATAATGAACTTGCCCAAATGGATACCATCACCCCCTTGCGAAATTAGCCACTCTTCATGCTTGTCAAATTTATAACCCAAAAAGGGTAGGAGACAACGGGCAACCTTTCTTGACCCCGATATCGCTTCTAAAACTTTCAGAAATGCCTGCTGAAGTTCTAATTTTTTTTTTCACCTCTTCATACAGCCTATGCACAACTGCTCTTAAATGCCTGGGAACCCTGAAATCCTCCATTCTGCCCCAAAGCTTATCCCTATGAACTGTGTCAAAGGCTTTTCTAAAATCAATAAAGGAACAAAAAATTCTTCCTTTTTTTCCCAAACTTTTTCAATGATGTGCCTTAAAGTTATACAATGATCAATTGTGGAATGTTTAGGTCTAAAACCTACATGCCCTTTAGCACGTTTTCTCTTTCTTCTGCCCACTTGCTGATTTTCTTTTCTAACATGCTTCCAAATAACTTTGCAAACAAGGAGTTTATCATTATAATTCTATAATTGGAGGGATTACTTAAAAATTATCATCCATTCTCATTTATTTATTTTTAACTTAGATAATATTTGAAATAATGAGGTGATATATTAAAAAATATTTTTTTATCATTCTATCTTTAAATAAAATTAATGTTAATTATTAGACATAACAGAAAAACAAGAAAATGTTTAATAAATAAAATCAAATTAAAATAAAATAAAATTTAATCAAATAAATAAATTATATCTCATAAATAAATAAAAAATAGCTATATCATTCCATATATATTACTTAGTAATATTGAACATATTAAGAAATGCAAAATAAATAGATACATCATCATTTTTAATTATAGAAATAAATTTATTAAATTATTCTTTTCTTATTTCTATTTGTATTCTTTAATAGAAGTAAAAAATAGTTATATCATCCCATATATATTACCTAGTAATATTGTACCTAAATAGATACGTCATTATTTTTAATTATAAAAATAAATGTATTTATGTATTCTCTTTTTATTTTTATTCTTTAATAGAAGTTAATTTCTTATTTTATTTATTTTTTCTTTTCTTAATTCTTGCCCTTTCTTAGTTCTTGTTTTTCCTCTTTTAGATTTTGATTTACTTCCTAGGTTTTTCCCCTCTTCCCTTTTTTTTATTTTTATTTTTTATTTTTTTCTTTTGTATATTTTAATTCTTCAAATATTTTTATTATTTTTATTTATTTATGTATTTATCTTAAATTGTATTAAATTTTAATTAATTTTTGTTTTATTTTGATTTTACTTCTACTATTTTATTTGTGGTTATTATATATTTTCCTACTTTCTTAAGGTTCTATGGTCTATGTAGATCTTAGCAGATATCAGTTATCATCTTCATCATTTTTATTGTTTGTTCATTTAATAATATTATTTACTAATAATTTATATTTTTTTTAACTTTGAATTTTAGTAATAATATTTTTTTATACATTTATTTTTAATTTGCCTTGGTTATTCTATTTTACCTTTCATGCTGTATTATTTATTATTTATTGGATATTTTATTTATAATAATTTATTTATATTCAATTGTTATATATTCTGCTCTTAATCTATAATACTATTAATCTTAAATATATATTTCATTTCACTTAGTATATATTTATTAATAATATCTTATTTATCATGATATTATTATTATTTGATTATTATGTTCTATTAGATTTACCAACCAGTATTATTAACCTTATTATTATATTTATATCGTTATTAATAATACCATTATTCTAACTATTTATACTGAATAATGAGATTGTTATATTTAAATTAAATTTACTATATTTCTTAATGATTATTTTCATTAACTTTTGACATAATCTTTTAGTTTTTAAGAGTCCTCTCCCCATTGATACCCTTGTTTCATCTAGTTATAAATTAAATATATTAGTTGGTTTCAAAAGTATTGATAATTAAAAGATTTATATGATGAATCATGAAGACATATTTCTATATAACTTTACTCCTAGATGCCAGCATTTAAATGTATTTAATTTATAAGTGATAATTATTTATAAAATAATATTGTTTTTTATTTTATCGAGGTGGCTCCAAAGACGCAGACAGGACAAAGAGGGCTTATGGAAGCTCAAAAATCAAAGTGTTTGGATTTCTTTTGAGCTAGGACCAGAGCATATATCTCGTCATCCTAATCACAATGATGCAAATGGTTCATCAAACCAAGCTTGTATGCGAAAGTTAGAGGTAGTCAAATTTTATGGGTTAACTTGATGACTTGGCAGGTTAAAGAAGGTGTAATTTCAACCTTTTTCAGCCACTAGATTCTGGCCAGCTCCGGCTATATTTCGAGTGAAATTGTGGCCTCCTTAAAATGACTCCTACAACCTAAAATCAGAATTTTTAAAAATGAGTGGGTGGTCATATATTAATGTCAAAAAAATATATATTAAGGCCAGCGAACCATGACCCTCGCCAACTGCCACGCACCTGACCACACATCATATATATATAATATGTATATAGTCCGAACCTGGCAGGAGTTGAACTCGCGGCTGGCCCCGCCCATGTGACAACCTCTCCACACAACTGAACCCCACAACATCTTAACCATTATGTTTAACATACAACAAACACTAATATTCGATATATATATATATATATAGAGAGAGAGAGAGATACAGTTTAAAATGGAAATTTGGTTGGGTGGGCCACCCAAGGAAGTATCGACGCATACCATATTAAAAAAAATATTTAATATACAAATGCACAGTTTGGAGGGGGCGGGGTTTGACCGCCCAACCCCCTCCCCACAATTCATGGATCCCAACCAATTGCACCAACAATCACATTGGTTTATTCAACCGAAAATTTTTATTTGAACCTTGATTTGCACAGTGTGCCCAGGCCAGGGCAGAAGCCAAGTGCAAGCACGATTTTAGAGGTAGGCCCCAGGCAACATGGATGGGGATGTAGTTCGAGGAGAGGCTGATGTAGCAGAAGGCACAGATTTCAAGACATATTCTTGTTTGATGCAAAGGGAATCTTTTGATCCAAGGGAGGTAAACTTTTTAGAATGTATTAAAATTTATATGCATTTTAACTAGAATTTAATAGAGAGTGCAATGGTGTACCTAGATTTTCCTTTTGGGCAGTCTTTTTGTAGATTCCCTATGGTGGAGAATCTTTAGGAATCTTGAGGGAATCTTTCAGATTCCTTGGAGGACGAAATTCACCGGTGTCCGAATGAGGTCAAATTTATACTCATTCCTCTCAAAATTTCGCAATGATATCAATGGTAAGATCAGATTCCTGTTTTGAGTTATAGATTCCAGATTTCCTATGCAGCATCATCTTCAAGGAATCTAGGGGGAATCTAAAAGATTACCTAAGGCCAATATTTTCACTTTCTTATTATTCATCAAATTGACAGTCAATCCTACACCTCTCGGCGACATGAATTCAGTGGTGCAGTCAGGTTTTCTAATTGAGCATTATGTTTTTCAGCCACATTTTAAAGTGATGTTTTAGGTGTCAGCATTCAATGTGTAAGTAGCCATTTTCAGGATATTCGATGCCATGAGGTTGATGGTACAACCAGATCCATCATTTTATCATCCTTATCTATAGATAGCTCCAGGATGTGAGGTATATGTAGTGTGATCATGTACTTAAACTTTGTCTCTTTGCTGTGAGATTCATTTTGCTATATAGATCCTTATTGATGTTTGATGTGGGATCTTGTTCTTTTCTTGATGTGAGATGTAATTTCTATCATGGATTGTTTTATGTTGTTTGAGATTCCTTTTTTTCCATGTTGATGGGATACTCATTGTCATATGTATGTTTGATTGAGATCCCTCTGTTGCCATGATGGCGGGATACTTATAGTCGTTATGTGTTAAATTTTCATACTGATAGGAGTATTTTTTGTAAATGAGAGTTCTTGTAGCAGAACATCTTGTGGAGAGGTCCAACCACTCTATGTGAGGGAATTTCCTTGTATGACAGAGAAAATACCATCCATGTACATCACCATCTTTTATAGAAATTAATGTAGCAGCCTACACCATCTTGACACTAAGGCCCAGAGACGTAGTCCCTCTTGGATGAACTTCGTTATCAATCTCTTATGCTGCTAATTATTGTTATGTTCCTCTTCTTTCCATCATATAGATATGTTATTTCATTTTTATTAATTATTTGATGAAATTATAACACATTAGCTGAAGTAAAAGGTCTTGGTTTAAAAGGTGTCAGGAATTTACCAGGATCAAGTGGTATCAGAGCAATTTTCTTGCTGATTGGATTGCAGGTGTGAACCATTGAATGTTCTCTGAGTTGGGAAATGGAGGATGTCAAAGACATGTATGAGACCATTCTCAAGGTGTCTGAGAAAACATACATGTTATACGAAGCTTATGAGAAACAAGCAACAAAGAATGCTGAGTTGAAAATGCTTCTACAAAAGGAGCAAGAGGACAAACATCTAGTTCAGCTTCAGTTGCAAGCCACGATAGAGGAATTAAAAGAATTGAAGCGCGACAATGAAAGTTGTCAAGAAGATCATGATGCATTGAAGAAACTCCTACATGAAGAGAAGGAGGAGAAGCAGCGATTTCAGCTTCAGCCACAAGCTACGACAGACGCCTTGGAGGAAGTGAAGTGCAACGAAGGCTCAAGGAAGCCTTCTTCACTTATTTCAAAATCAACATCTGAGGTAAACAATGTTGATTTCTCTTCAGTTTCATCTTCACATGATATGATTTATGTTGGGAGTGTGGAGATACCCATTACAAGAACTGGCATGAGACTCCTTACCAAGATGGGGTACAAAGGAGGAAGACTTTGCATTCATGGCCAAGGCATAACTCAGCCCTTGGAGGTTGTGGAAAGAGCTCACTATGTAGGTTTGTGATACACTGAAGGAGGATGTTTCAAGGACATCATAGGAAAATAGACATTGCAGAACTCACCAGGGAAGAGGATTGATGGGAAAAATTCACCATCATTCCATGGTAGTGCATGTTGTAGTGAAAGAGCTGAGCCAAGCTCTCATCACCATGATCACACCAGAGACCACCAGGGAAGGTATAACAAGTCTCAATATTCTTGAGTTCATTTTGATTATAATCATATTTCTAATCATGGTCGTAAATCATGGCATCGAAAAACTTGTCATTTTTGTGGTTTACATAACCATGTCATTGTTGAGTGTTGGAAATGAATGGAAGCACAAAGGAGGATGAGGCGTGGAAAGCCTTCTCCACAACAGAAAAGGAAACTAGTTAAGTAGTTCTAGAGGAAGAAGAAATTTTGTAGCCAGTGCAACCAATGTGGCGATCAAAGAGCCATGTGTTCGAGGCTCCATCCTAAGCAGCACCTTAAGGATGAAGCATCGATGTGTGAACCAGTTGACATGATTGCTCAACAAACAAATGTGCCATAGGGAGATGATCCATTCACTTTGACAAGTGAGATATGTTTTTGCTAGATGTGGTAGTGTGCCATGGCTATGCCTGTAAATCATGTGTTTCATTTTAACTCTAAAAGTGATGATGTGTTTTTCCATCTCTTGTTTAGCAACAATGATATTTATGGCCTTGTTATATAAATCATGTGACACATTTCTTTCATGTAAAAGTGATGATGTGCTTTCATCACTTCTAAATGTGACAATGATGTTTTTCTCTTGTAATGATAGCTGTGGTGTGATTTCCATTTTGATGTAAGCTTGACCATTGAGTACGTGCTATAAAATTGTGGCAAGTATGGAAATGTTTTAGGTTCATAGTTGGTAAATTTTAGCATGAAATTTGTAGGAGATTGTACTACATGTTTTCAGATAATTTAGGTGTCAGCTCATCGCTTAAGGCCTTGAAGAAAAAAGATGAAGGAGATGGAAGGGTGACCTTTTTCAGGACACTATGGTGCAGACATAGTACACAAAAGTTGCATATTATTGTTGATGCTTTTAGAGCATGAAAAGCTCCTCAGTGGGGAGGATTAATCCAGGTGGCTCCACAGACACACACAAGACAAAGAGGGCTTATTGAATCTCAAAAATCAAAGTGTTTGGATTTATTTTGAACTATAACCAGAGTGTATATCTCTTCGTCTTGATCGCAGCGGTGCAAAGAGTTCTTTAAACTGAGCTTGTATGTGAAATTTAGAGGCATTCAAAGTTTATGGGTTGACTTGGTGACTTGGCAAGTTAAAGAAGGTGCAATTTCGACCTTTTCTAGCCACCGAATTTCAGGCAGCTCCATCCAGATTCTGGGAAAAATTGTGGCCTCCTTAAAATGACTCCTATGGCCTAAAATCATAATTTTTAAAAATGTGTGGGCGGTTATATATTAAAGTCAAAAAAATATATATTAAGGCCAGCAAACCATGACTCCCATTGGCCCCCACATACCTGACCACACATCATATATATATATATATATAGTCTGAAGCTGGAGGGAGTTGAACCCGTGGCCAACCCCTCCAACCTTGTCCACGCGGCAACCTCTCCACACAACGGAACCCCATGACACCATAACCATTATGTTATATATGTTATAACATTTAACAAACACCACTATTCGATATATATATATATATATATCTGTGTGTGTGTGTGTGGTTAAAAACGACAGAGTTGGTTGGGAAAATAGCCCAAGGTGGATCCAACCCATACCATATTTAAAAAATATTTTCTATACAAACACATAGTTTGGAGGGAGCAGGATTTGACCGCCCGACCCCCTCACCACAATTCATGGATCCCAACCAACCGTGCCAATGACCACATTGGTTTGTCTAGTCGAAATTGTTTATTTAAATCCTCGTTTTCATAGTGCGCCTAGGCCAGGGCAAAAGCCAAGTGCAGACATGATTTTTGAGGGAAGACATAGGCAGAAAGGATGGGCACACAATTGGAGGAGAGGCTGACGTAGTAGGACGCACAAATTTCGAGATAGGTTCCTGTTTGATGCCAAGGGAATCTTTTGATTCCAGGGAGGTAAAATTTTTAGAATGTTTTAAAATTTATATGCATTTTAACCAAAATTTTGCAGGGAGTGTGATGGTGTGCCCAAATTTTCCTTTTAAGCAACATATTTTCATATTCCTAGTGGAGGATAATCTTTAGGAATCTTGAAGGAATCTTTCAAATTCTTTGGAGGCCGAAATTTGCCGATGTCAAAATGAGGTCAACTTTATACTCATTTTTCTTGATATTTTGCAATGATCTCAATGGTGAGATCAGATTCCTATTTTGAGTTGAATATTTCTAGATTCCCTATGGAGAAGCATCTTTGAGGAATCTAGGGGGAATCTAAAAGATTTCATAAGGCCCATATTTTCACTTTGTGAGAATGCGGCAAATTGACAGTCGATCCTACACCTCTCGGTGACACAAGTTCAGCGGTGCATTCAGATTTTCTGTCTGAGCCTTATGTTTTTTGGTCACTTTTCAAAGTGAAGTTGTAGGTGTGATAATTCAATGTGTGAGTAGTCTTTTTTAGGATATTCAACGCCACGATATTGATGGTAAAACTAGATCCATCAGTTTATCATCCTTGTCTACAGATTTATCTAGGATGTGAGGTATATGTTGTGTGATCATGTACTTCTTTGTCTCTTTGCTATGAGATGAATTGTGTTGTATAGATCCCTGTTGATGTTTGATGTGGGATCTTGTTTTGTTCTTGATGTGAGATTTAATTTCTATCATGGATTGTTTTATGTTGTTTGTGATCCTTTTGTTTCCATGTTGTCGGGATAATCATTGTCACATGAATGTTTTATTGAGATCCCTTTGTGGTCATGTTGGCGGGATACGCATAGTCGTTATGTGTGAAATTGTCATACTGATAAGAGTCATTTTTTTAAATGAGAGTTCTTGTAGAAAAACATCTTGTGGAGAGGTCCAACCACTCCTACATGAGGGAATTTTCCTTGTATAATAGACAAAATACCATCCATGTACATCACCACTTTTTAGAACACTTAATGCGGCGGTGTACACCATCTTGACATCGAGGCCCAGAGACGTAGTCCGTCCTGGACGAACTCCATTATCAATCTCTTATGTTGCTAATTCTTGTTATTTTCCTCTTCTTTATAGCATACATCTATGTTTTTTAATGTTCATTAATGCTTTTTTGCAATTATAACACATCAACCGAAGTTAAAGGTATTGATTTAAAGGGTATCAAGAATTTATTTGAATCATTTTCGATATCTCAATTTGTTTTTACTTTTAGGCTAAATAGTTTAAAATTTCTTTGAAAAGTTATGTTTTCCATTTATATGATGAATCATGAAGATACATTTATAAATAAATCTACTCATGGATTCCTCCATTCAAATTTATTTAATTTATAAGTGACAATTATTTATAATTTTTTTTTTTTTTTTTTTCGATATCTCAATTTGTTTGTACTTTTAAGCTAAATAGTTTAAAAGTGATTTGAAAAGTATTTTTTCGAACCTAAACCACTCCTTACTTATATATTTGTTTGGACATATTAAATACAAGTATGAGGTTGAAAATTTTGAAATATTGAATTTTGATATGATATGATATTTCAATTATTTTAATGTTATATTTAGGTATGATATTTGAGTTTCATTTATTTTAATGTCATATTTTGAAGGTTTCAAATTTGAAGAAGCCTAACATCTTTACCATGAGCTTTCCAATCAGGGGGACGAAATGAGGATGAGAATGGTTTCTTTTATGTTTTCGAGAATAGAGTTCCAAAGAGAGTCCATAGGAATAAAGGATCCCTTGAATTTTCATCTCTTGCATTGTTTCATATTTCCCAATGAATAAAACTAGAGCATGGCATCCAAATGTGATTTAGGAAAGATTTGGAGAAGGTGCATTTTCGCCAACTTGAGATAGTTTTGGAGATGTTTTGAGGATATCTACCTAAGCATGGGAGATGATATTTAAGATGATTCCATAGGAAAGACAAAAAAGTGCATCTATTAAAGAGATATTCTATAATTTCAAAGTGGATAAGCTAGAGAGGGCATCTTGATGGTCTTTGATAGTTACATTTTTTAACGTTGAGCCTTGTTAGAGTTTTAATTCTAAATTAGGAGCCATAGAAAAAAATGATATCTTTTTCTAGGTGTGTTTCTTCAAGGTTTTTCACAGACATCATTAGTTGGCAGTGCCCAATTCCCTACTTCCAGATGATATGTTTCATGTATGGAAAGAGTTATTTTCTACACAACCCCATAGAATCTTGTCTAGCTGAGATGAGAATAGTGTAATACCACTCTGTTTTTATGGAAACATCTTTTTTCTTGCATTGATATATTTGTAGTATGTTGGCCAGAAATTCATGATGATCTGGATTTAAAAATGATGATGTAAGAAATAAATTTTATAAATAAATATGGAAAATTTGTGGGAAAGAAACACTTGAGTAAGAGATACTTTGAAAAACTAGAAAATAATATGGTGGATCAAATTATGATAAAGACCTTTAAAATACTTTGTTGAAGAAAATACTGAGAAAAATAGGTTTTAAAGGAAAAAGAATAAGAAAAGACCTAGGCTGGTGGGTTAGCAGAACCCTGAAAGGCATGACACTACCAAGGAAAAATATGCTAATAATTAATGTATAAAATACATTATGTGGAATAAGAGGAGGCGACTGATTCTAGGAAAGGACTTCTCATCTCGAGGGGAACGAGAGGTTGCTTCAAGGTTGGGTGGAAAAGTGTTTTTCCAAGCGTATTTTCCATCCAGAACTGTCGGTTAGAGGTTTTCGTTATTGTTGGTTCAGAATTTTTTCCTTATTACATCCGAAATTTGTAATCATTGAAATAGATCTATTTTTTCTTCACTGTGAGCCCACATCTTAGATGCATGTGAAATACATAAACAATTTGTGTAAGGATTACTCTAGTGGATATTAGTGTTAGTATATTTTTCGTGTATGTCTCAGATAACATAAATATGTACTATAACTATTAGGAACGAAGTGGATACTAGTTTTCCATTATTTTAGCTTCATATATTAATTTTATAAGCAAATTTTTATACAAGTGTTTCTTATATTCTATTGCATAGGTAGATAGATAGTTTCCATGAGTTTATTTATTAAGAGAAATATTAGATCTAATAATTGGGGTCTAGATGAGCTACTTCCACTTTACAATAGATTATTGATTCCTTAAATCCACACAATATTAAGTGAATGTACTATTTAGTTAGCATGATTTTTTAGAAGAATTATTTGCACCACATATCACGAGCAAGAGAATAAAAATCATTCTTGGGAATATAAAACATAGATCATAATTTCTATGTTTATGGTGGAATGTAAGCTATTAAAATACAAAATTAATATTGAAAAAACATATTATCTTCTAGAAAGCTTTGCATGGATCATACTTTAGTAGGAAGTTCGATTTATTTAAAGGAAAATAACAAAGATCTTTCTTGTAAGTCTCGACTTAGATTATGAAGTGCGACATCTAGTTACCTATTGATACAAAGCCAGATGCTAGAGGCGAGTCTCTTATTTCAAGAGTTAGGCTCAAATGTGAGGATATAAATTATTACAAACCTCTGAATACTTCGTTTCGACGACGTAGTAACACCCTGGGGTTGCCAGTGACCTAAATAGGGTGGGTGTTAAAGATAAACCCACAATGCAAATAATGGTATAAAAGTGTGTTGGACTCAGTACCTCTTGAAGAATAAATTTAGAGAAAGACTCTCTAGATCAAGGATGGATTGCACAACGTGAAGTGCATTTTGAGAGTTAGGGGCTTTGGGGTGGGTCAAAGCCCATTATTTTGTAATGGGACAGGAATATTTTGTGAACGTTGAACCCCACCCATGGTTTTCGAACCATGGTATTTTAATGTAAAAGACCATATAAGGATTCTATGCTAGATCTTGAGGATGATATTAGATAGAGAATTGATGAGATGCACATGGATCTAACGTTGTTTTGAGGTAGATTTTGTGGTTTTGGGGTTATAGGAAAGGCTCCTACAACTAAGTGCGTGGAGACCTTAGGATGTCTGTAGCTAAGTGCACAGACCCCTGCAGCTTAGTGCGCAGGATGGAATTGGTTGTATGAGAAATATATGAGCATTAATGAAACACATTTGAAGACAAATCAGTTTTTTTGAGTTTATGTGTTTTCTTTACTTGTATTTTATGCTATCTGTGTTAAATAAGGGTTGTTGATCTATAATTTCATAGAGAATTTCTATCTATGGTTTTTTACATTGTTTTATGCTTAAATAAGTAAGATCACACAATCTACAAGACACTTCAATAGATGTATTGAACAACCATGGTATAGTTGATAGACCTATTTTGTGAAGCACTGCCAAGTATAGAAAGGAAGAGAAGCCATCAAGCCATATTCCATTATCCTTTTGGATGGAGAAACCTAATTCTAGCATCCCCCTATATTGCCTTGGGTGATACTTTGGTGTGCGCAAGAAAATCATCACCAAAAGGGCTAGTAATAGTGGGTTTTGTTGGTTCGTGCAACCAAATTTGAACTAGGGTCTAGACCCCAATAAGCCAAAAAATGGTTCCATTTTCTGGATTGGGATATGACTGAGGGATAACTGGATGTGGCATCCATCTAAGAAAGATATTCAAGACTGGGTAGATCTAAAATAACGTGAGATTCTTGTGAAATAAAGAAGAAATCGGTGTATATCTACTGAATATTGTCTACAAAAATAATTTATTTACAGATTGGTACGAAATATTTTTCTCATCATTTTCTAGCAAGTTGTATGAGTGGATATCAACACTGGTTGATCAAATGGGTTGTTTAAAAAATAATCCTACTGCGTGGACGTCGGAATTGATCAAGCAACTGAAGAATACTGATAACGAGATCACAAGGGATGTTGATTATTGGATCGATAATATCCTTGGAGGTTTCATCACTGAGTTCATGATCTATACCTTGGTATCCTATAGTGAATTAGAGCAAAACATTTTCATAGGTCCACGATGTAAGTAGCTAAATTCACTGATGTTATGGAATAAATTTTATTCTGTGAAAATGGTGTAGTACAGATGCACTCAAATTAATGTTCAGAGAAGGAGAACCTGCTACTACGCAAAGTGGTAAAATATTTAGGACAAATTAGGGTGCTTACATTGAAATTGAATATAGTTTTTTGTTTAGGTTTGAAGGACGAGAAAGAAACCCTGCTACCCTAAGAAGTGCGTCACTGAAATCTGAAAAACATTAGAGTACTGCGGATATTCCCCAACTTTCCACCCCCATCATCACCCACCTCCACCTCCCCTATTCACCAAGGCCTAGCCACCAAAGATGCCTATGTTGAAGGGATCAGATGATCTGGAACAGTTCTGCTTTGTTGTAGAGGCATTATGGAGTTCATGAAATATTACTGATGAAAATATGAAGAAAGTGAAATTGGTTACATCGCTCCAAAATAGAGAATTGTCCTAGTATATGAAATATACTACGAATAATGAAACTGTTACATTGGCTGAGCTAAATACTGCTTTTTTTGTCGTATTCCTAGTGTATCACACACATCAAATAAATTAATAAGTTGGCTACTGAGACTATGTGGGAAGGAGACTAGAGATTTAAGACATTACTAAGCCATGTCATCTTCAATATCGCTCATAGACAACATAAAGAATGGTTTTTTATTGCGTTGTTGCCTCATCTCATATTTCCATTGTCACCACATAATATTCCAACCCAAGTAGAAGCACTTGATACGAGGGTTAAAGCAAATTAATTCTAAGCCGTAGTACCAAATTTGGGGCAATCCTAAATTTAAAAAAAAAATTGGATTGTAATTGCGTGGATAGGCCCCCTCTAGCTTAGTATGGAAGAGATGATATAAGGTTATGTTATGTTATCTCATGTTATCTTATGCTATGCTATGTAAAAAAATTGACTTAGTCAAATTACATAACAATAAAATTAAAATTAAAATAAATTAAAAACATAAATAAAATTAATAATTATAGCTATTAATTGAGACATTTTGACTAGGTCAAATTTCATAAAACTAAAAGAAAAACTAAAAATAAAATAAAATAACATTAATAATTATAATTATCAATTATTAATAATAAAAAATTGTCGGTCAAAAAATGGTATGATATTATCATCTTAAAAACATAATTTACAAGAGGAGCCATTGTGGCTCGATTACATTCAGTCACCCTCAATGACATACAATGCCGATGGATCTGGGGTGCTAGATAAGGCATTCGAAGCACTTGGTTATTAGCCTCAAAATTACATAAACAAAACAAATCTATCCTCAAGGAGGAGGATGCAGGGGACCTAGTGGAGGAGCCACAAAGAGACGGTCCTCGTGGTGCAGGTGGTAGATGATGTGATCCATTTGAGACTCCATGACACAAAGGTGGTCTTGAGAGGGCCTCAGGATGTGGTGTAAACTCTCCAGGGCATCAATGGTATCTTTCTGCAAGCTTTGAACATCGTGAATGTAAGCCTTGATTTCATTCTTATCCTCGTACCTCTACTCACGCAGGGTGTCCAAGTTGAGTTGAATTTGGTGAAGCTGGCTGGAGATGACGTCAAGGGTGATTGGTGCCTCAATGTCATTGGGGGATTGAGCGGGGATCCAAGCAATCAATTATTAGTAATTAAATAATCCTACATCCATTTAAACTCCAAATCTATCAAGAAATGGGAGGTATCAAATCTCTTGAGGTGCAAACCCCTTTTAGAGTTAAAAAATATTTGATCCCTCTTGACGCTTGGTAGATCCAGAGTTAAGATGAATATAGGCTGGTAGTAAAATTTTATCCCAATATAATTTTTAATTTTAATTAAAATATTTTTGGCACCAAACTATGTTTTGGAATATGCTAATTCTTTTTTCTTAGGTTCAAATATTAACTATAAAATACTTAAACCTCGATTGATTCTTAGGATTCAAATTCACAAAGCTTATATAATTACTCATAATAAAATTTTTGAATATTCAACACGCATTGAAATAGATATTGTTTGGTATAAACTAAAGTTGTATACTCGAGAGTAGTTTATTAGGTGTTGTTGTTTTAAAATTTTAGAATATGTTGTTTCCATGAAAGAAATGGGTAACCAACATGACTACAATTCCCATTTTTTAGCTGAATTTTCCACTTAGAATGTAAAAAAAATGGAAATTTGTCTCCATTGAAAAATTCATTTTTTTATGAAGCCACTGGTATTTATTGGTTAACCAATATGAAAAGTTACCATGGTTACCAACCCTAATACATAACTTTGGCACCAATAAAAAACTCTAAAAATTTCAAATTTCTAGCTCACTCTAAAGAAAAAAAACATAGCAACACATGAAATAGTTCAATTCCAGTTAAAGTAACAAACTGCAACATGTAACATCCCTAGGTATACCTCGTGGAGAAATACATAAAATTAGAATTTTTTTACAGAATTACTAAATTTTAATAATCAAAATTCAATATTCTATATTCTTTAACTAACCATTGGATTATATCATCATCATTACATAGAGTAAACTTTGGTAATACAATAGTAAATCACATAACATATCAAACATTGTTGCTGTATAATAACCTGATGTAACCTTGCATGATTTTCATGATTGTTTTAATTCATTTAATTAATCACATACTTCATAATATAAATGTCATTTAATGCGAGGAATCAACATCATTAGCATGACACAATAGGAAAACACATCATTGAACATTGACATACCTAGAAACCCCGTAGGGTAAAAAGCAACAAATGTGTAATTTTATTAAACACTTGTGAGGGTGTTCACCCCTAACTCAATAACTTATAAGGGAGTCTATCCCTTGACCATTTTCATAAAATATTAACAATAAATATCATCCTAAATACAACATAACTAGCTATAAGCTATTACAATCACCATTATATAATGTATCCACAAATCCTTGAGCATTGTGTCTTTGGGGCCTGATTTTTCCCACCATTGGATTATCTTGCAGGTGAAATTTCTTCAATTTGCATAGACCACTAGTTTATTTCTTTCCATAATGTTAAATATAATCCATTTTTTGCATATGCAATCTCCTTTTTCAACTTCTATTGTGAGAAACCTTTGATATCATGATTAGATTAAATATTAATTAAAACAATAATAAATTATACTAGTGATTCTTAAACATGTATTCATGTGCATACATGAAATGTAAACGAAATATTGTGACATGCCTTATTTGACAACATTTCACATGCAGTAATTAAAATCATATAACTATCAAAACATGTCTATAGGTAAATACCATGTTAAGTTTTATTTCCCTCACAAATGCATGCATTATTTTCCAAAGGAAACAACTACAATAGTCCATATTTTTTTATTTTTTTTTCTGAATAAGACTAATTCTATTAAGCAGAAGTATAGTACAAGATGATGATACAATCATGAGAAACAGAAAATCAGCAACCGAAAATGATAAAACTATCAACCTCTGCTCTGGAGAAGGATAGAAACAAACAAGGAATCACAAGAAAACACTGGATGGCAAAAAGACTTAAAACTACCCAGAGTGGGCAGAGGCCTCTATACGAAGCTTCTTCCCTTTCTTTTTACAGAATTTAACCCATCCATCCTGGGGTGAATGAGCTAAAACAACATGAAGATCGGAGTTCTCCATAGGGGGTATCTCCTTATCTGAGTCGGAAGAGGAGGTCCCATGGGAGCGCTTCAGAGTAACGACATTATCAGGAGGGAGCGCCTGAGCATCGGTGGGGGCGTCCATTGACTGATTCTGAACCAAGACTGCATCACTTCCATCATCTTCTGAGCAAGAGGAATCAGAGTCCGCTACAGGAGGTGGAGAGTACGGAGCCCATCGTTTAGAATTGGGCTTGGAATTCACCTTTTTCTGTTTTGCCGGGAGAGCTGGGCAAGAGTTCTGCAGATGCCCTGTTTGGTGACAGTGTCGGCAGCGGAAGGCAGTGTTCTCATAATCCAGAGTCTGAGTCCATACAAATTCGTTTATTTTGAGATTGATCTGGTCTGGAAGTCCCTTACTTAAATCTAGTTCTACACATATTCTGGCATATGTGTAAAGACCTTTGTTTTCTCGCCAATAATCTCCCATCAGAAAATTGCCCAAGGTGTTTCCTATCGCTTTATAGACTCTAACATGCCATAGATGGATTGGTAAGTTGGGAAGCCTAATCCAAACAGGTGTCTTGGTGATGACAGCAGTAGTTGGGTCAAAATCTGGGAACCATGGAGTTAAGAATAGCCCTGCTGTTCCCATGAACCAGGGACCTTCTTCGATAGCCTTTTCATAATGCTTAATATTATCAAACTGAACTATGAAATATCCTTTTGAACAGAAGTTGAATTGCAGCGGTGAGTCCAGTTAGCATGGATCCAATCATAGAGTTCCTTCGATCGCAGCCACAATCCATTAAATCTGCATATGATGGCTCTTTCTTCTAAATTGTGAAGCTCATTTGCAATTTCTTCATGGGAAAACTCAACCGTGGGCACCTCCTCAAGCTTGTCCACCAGAAAAGGCTTAGGAGCTTCAGGTGGTTGCGCTGCTTTCTTGGTTGTGTGTGCGTGAACTGCATCCTTGTAGGAGAAGGCAGGTTCTGAGGAGGTTTGCCCAGAAGCTCCACCTCTCAAGCAAAAGGATGACACTACTAAAGCATCTTTCTCAATATTGTAGCAAAACAGGGATAAATGGTTTTCAAGTTGTTTACCTTTGTAAATCAGTCTCAGGAGTCTTGAGAGAGTTCCCAACCTGAGTTCAAGATCTTGCAGAAGGTCCTGGACCAGATCCATGGCATGCACCCATAGCAGCTTCATTCCCCCGTAAGGAAGAGAGATCTGGATCTGGTATTGTGTACCCAGATTTGGAAGGCCTTTGGCTATAAGAGCAACGGGCTGAATATCGAAACCCTCCTGAAGCAACTGTCTATCTGGTTTGCCCTGCTTCTCCGAGAGGCAGACACTGAGTCGTTGCTGGGGCCCTGCATAGGTTGGGGCAGCAAGAATGCTGGAGCCTATAGTCCTCTTCTGGCTAACAATGACGTCCCCTCTGCTATCCGAATCTCGGTGAAGGGAGGCAATAGAAACTGGTAAGCGCTTGTAGAAATGACCTCCAGGAACAGCGAAGTCTTTCTCATTAACTCTGCGACTAGGGTGGAGAAGACCCCCAAAAGTGCCCATGGTGAAGGGCGCAGAGCAAGCAATAGAAACATCGAGTGTGAAAACGCGGTTCCCTTTTCCTTCTGGCACAAACAGCGGGGGTGGTGATTTAGTAGAAGCCTGCAACTGGGATCCCCAAAGCAGTGCAGAATAGGCCTCTAAACCAGTCGATTCATGGAATCGTAGCGTCCAGCTTCTGCCTCGAAACTGTGCTCCACCGAATCCCTGTTCCGAAATCCGTCGGATTGGGAAGCACGCCGCTGCTGAAAAGTGCCAGGGGTCTGTGAGCTCGGGAGGGGAGGTGCGCTCTGCCACCGGATGGCAGAAACCAGGTCCACAGATGGGATTCGGCTCCTTAGAATCGAGACCAGAGTGGTTCGTCGCCGCCACAGCCAGAGAGCCAGAGAATCGAGACCTAGGGTTTCCACCAAGCATCACACCGCATCCCTCCATTTTTCAATTTGCCAACTACAATAGTCCATATTATTTTAAGTTATACTAACATATTAGCTTGCTCTTTCTACATGTAATTATATAAAATTTACTCAAAAGAAACTAGCCCTCAACTATTTCTTTGTATATGAAATTATGAATTCTCTTTCAAAAGAACCAATACAATAGATATTATTTCCACACATGTGAATACATGTTATTTTCCAAAAGAAAACTAACATAATAGATACTATTCTTTTGCATGCAATTGCATATTATTTCCAACAACATACTTTCCAAATGAGATTTATTCACAATACCTATTGTACATTAAAAACATACACTTTATTCCAAAATAAAGCTAACATAATAGTTATCATTTCTTACATGCAACTACTTGTTCTTTCCAAAATAAATTAACATGATATTTATTTTCCTTGCAAGCATAGCACATCTTTATTTCCAAAAGAAGCTAACTAAATCTTTCATACACAAATCACATTTCTTTATCAATAAATACAATAGCCATTTCTTTTTTTCATATATACGCATGTTAATTTTCAAGAACACTAACACATTATCTATCAATTTCATGCATGAAAGAAAACATTTATTTCTAAGAAATATATCTTAGTAGCTATTCTATCTATGCATTAAAAACTTATTTCATTTTTAGGAAAATTCTTCCAATTTATTTATTCCTTTTATGCATGAAAATGCATATTTCCTTTACAACAACTACGAAATATATTTTTTCCTGTGCACTCAAACTCCCATATTCATTTTAAATCATATATAACAGATGTTATTCCTATGCACATAAGCACATATTTTCTTGAAGAGTCTAATGTTTCACTTTCAGAGTCTAATGCATAGGCATCATGTGAATATCTCCTGCAATATTTTTAATGATATAACTTAGTTTCTTTGTCTTTTCGTAAGAAAAGTTCACATGCATTTATTTTTCATGGAAAATATCATGACTTATTAAATATTTTGTGTGCAAGTTTCACATGGATTATTTTTTAAGAGAAACAAGATTCCTAATTCATCTTATTATATGCATGGACTGAGCAATCTTTTTAAGAAGACATATACCCCTACAATCCTTTTAACACACAAGAACTTTGTGAGATTTTCCAAAGAAATTAACCAACGTATTTATACCTCTATGCACAAAGATAAGGGATTCATTTCAAAGAACATTAATATGATTAGTCATACCTTTTTGTGCACATGAATAAATAATATTTCCAATAAATTAACTTTTATTTCTTTAAACTACAACGTTTTGACTATTCATCTCTACAAATTTGGAAGAAGCGATCTCCAACATTCGATTTACATGTAAATTTTTCTAGGAATGATGGCCTTCGGTCGAATGACCCGATTTCTAAACACTCCTCAATCGATTCCATATCATTGGTAGCAGAGGGGTCTTGGTGAAAGAATACTCGATAAATTACAAGGATAATTGACTAGAAGTGACGAGAAACACACTAAGACTAATCTCGGTATAAAAGAAAAGAATGATTCCGAACTCCAATCCTTATAATCCCTTCTATATTAAATATGCATTTCCCATCACATAACATATTATATATAAATACCATGGCATTGTTTCTGCTCTGACTTATGAAGATATTCATGTCTAAATAGAAACTACTAAGAAACAATAGCTATTGTAAAGGGATTACCAGAAAACCATGCATTGATAGATAGAAAAATATTCAAACTTTTTAATGCTCCCTTCCCAAACTATGATAATGGCTCTACCTCCATACAACAAAAGGGTCTCCTTTTTTCTCTGAGCATGGATCCATGGCGAACTAAAGAATGAAAATATACTTTGCTAGGATTCATTAAACTCCTCATTGGATCTTAGTGGAAATAGTTTTAATAATATGTTTTGTCGTGTATTCATATAATTTTTTACAATTATTAATTTTGCAACGAATTATTGATGAGACAGTCAAATAAATTAATAACATTTTACCATATGTAAATATGTGAGCTTTACAAGGTGGGATATTATATACTCCGCCCTTTAAAGAGAACATCGTCCATAGTGTTCATCTCTGACTGGAATTTTAATGTGTACTCATGATATAAAAATATGAACAATCCAAAAAGAGATCCTTCCCCTTCAAAATGAATTATTTCTTTTCTAAGAAATACCAATAAGAAATATAATAATGTTTTCTTAATCAATAATCATAAGCATTTACAACTACCAAAAATATTCAATTTCTACATTCCATCACTTAGACATTATTCAATTTAATATTAAAAAAAACCAAAATATATATACAAACATATTGTTACTTACCAATTACCCTTGGAAATCATGGTTACCTTACGCAATAATTTCCCAGCCTCTATGGCAAGAAACATGTCATATATGATAAAAAAAATTAGTATAATAATAGTAATCACAACATTTTCAATAATTAAATATTTATTCAATGTCAAATGATGTTTTAATCATTTTACCTCCTCAAGTACTCAAAGAGCTCCTATCCCTCTAATCATCAAAATGATAAATCAATGCACCTAGTGCATATTGTCTTAACCTCCTGCCAAAGACATCCACACAATACTTCCACATGAACTCACAGAGCACCTGACTCTCTAATGATCAAGATGATAAATCATTGCACCAAGTGTATACTGTCTTAGCCTCATCCTAAGTATATTCACAAGATTAGTAATACAATAAAGGAATTTATACTTAAAATAATTCCTTTTTGAGTGTTAGGCTCCTTTCTTATCAAGATGTACATAAAATTCTTACACAATCATATATAAAATTCATTTTTAACACAACACATAATTTATTATTTAATGCGTTATTTTATGAGACACTAGAAAAATAATGCTCCTCGTAACCAATGAGAACTAGTTTCCACAACCATATTGAGCCATTTTAACATCCAATATAGTTCTTTGACATTGACCACATTGTCTCCAATCATAGGATTCCTCTTGAAAGTGTCCTACATAATCCTCCAACAATGTCCTATTCGGAGGAATTTAGAGCTCAATTTTTTTTCTTTGGGCCTCCTCCAAAGGGCTCAAAAATCAACAAAGTTGCCTCATGTTTTGTCCCCTCTTCACTAACTTTGCAAACTCTTTTCCCTTATTGAGATTATGTATTTCTAGGGAGAGAAAATCAAAGGAGGAAACTGCCATCATCCCAACGCCTCCTTGGCCTTTAACAACTATCGATACTTATCTGACATGTGAAATTATCTTTAACACATTTTCCCACTGTAATTTACATAACTGACCATATGCACATTAACAGTAAGGAAAAAGGAATATTCAATTACATCATTCATTCATGCTTGATCCTTATTATGGGTCCTATAGTTTTTCAAAATTATATTTTAGAGGAAAATCATAACTGACACTTCATATCATGCAGGTGGTATTCATTTCAAAGTTTCACATAATTACCAATATGGAGTTTTCAAAAACAATACCAATCTTGCATACCATAATGTTAAACATTATACCTTATCATATGCAATTGCAATTCACATTGCAACGTTTTACATTTTCAGAAGTGATTATATTTCCACTAAGCTACAACTTCTTAATCACATCAACAATGTTAGTCACAATTTCTCTTAATAAAACCATACCTTCTACAAAATTATATTATACAAAAAAAATTGTCAATTACATTCAAGACATATTTTCAATTTCACATCCATCTATTTTTTCAATATTTTAACAATGAATAAATGTATTGGTCTTTCTAATTTCTATAAAAAAAATTCTATGCATTAAAATTAATATAATAAGTAAAAATGCATTTTCCAAGTGCTAAAATGAAATTTCCATAAAGTTTCTTTTCCAAAAAAAATTTCAAGGGCATTGTAATTTTATGCATTAACCTTCCCATAGTTTCTAACTCATGCATTATGTCATTTAATTTCTGCGTATGCATCTAATAAACAATAATTATGCAACATAACCAAATTCAAGTAAATTACAAAGACTTTACTTAGTAAACAAAACTAGAAATGTCAATATATTTATCACCACCTAGATTTTCATTTAGTGATGAAAATTGAGATGCCACATGTCCACAACACTAATTAGATTCAATGTAATTGGACCATAGCATGCACATGCGCTAGATAAATTTAAAAGATGAATGAACAAATTTGTTAAATGTAGGATGCATACTACCTAGCATCATTACCGAATCATAAATTTGTGAAGTTGTGAAGTTTGAACAAAGAATGAAATCAACATCATCTTATTACTACTAATTCTATCATTAATTTGATAGAAAAATTAAATCAGTTACTTTATTGACACTACTATATCATGATCCAAATTCTTTGTCACCTTCAAGAACTTGTAGTCATATACATTCATTTCTAAAATAATATATAATTACATAATCAATCCAGTTTCTTGCATACAATATTGTTATGCATAAAAGTATATGCAAATATTTATTCATATAAAAGATTGATTGGTCCTCAATGTGTAAATGTCGATAAAAATTATAGTAATCAATCAAATTAAACACAAATTCAATAGTGTATTGTCACCAATAGACCAACAAAATGAAGTAAAATTACATGACCACTTACTTTTCCAACTGGTAATAAGCTTCAATCAAAACCAATATGTGCATATAAGTTTAATAGTTAGTCATGAAATGCTAACTAATCAATGCTACAAACCATCTTAAATTCAACCATCATAGGACTCAATCATATTTCAGGCAATAGAATGAAGTCTTACCACTTGACTAATTGTTTATCCCTAATTGCTAAAGGGGTTATTTCAATGTATTTTAAAACATCCTATTGTCCTCTTCAAGGAAAACCCCTACCTTTTGCATCCATTCATTATCACACAATTCAATACATGCATTCATTCTTTATAAGAAGTGAATTCTAACTTTATTCAAGTTATTTAAGCACACCATAATCATTATCATAATTTTATGCATGAAAATGTTGGTAGTTATTCCTCACTATCACTAGTGAGTGCTCACGATTGTTCATAAATGCAAAAAAGGTTTTATCATCATTTATCCACATAAAGATTCAAATATCATGACCATAGTTTTAAAGAATACTTTATTACTTACTAGTATTCAATGTAGTTATTAACATGTGTCATGCCTTTCATGTCAAAAGTAGTCTACTTCATATATTATTATATAGTTTTTTTAGGTTCATACCTGAACTAATGTCCACTAGCATCACATCTCTACTTATTTTTGCTTACCAATTCCCAAAGGGCGCTAGTGTTGCAACTTTTTTACCTAATATCACTTGTAACATCCCTTGGTAAACCTCATGGAAAAGTACATAAAGTTAGAATTTTTTACCGAAATACCAAGATGTAATATTCCAAATTCACTATTCCATATTCTTTAACTCACCTTGGATGGAATCATCATCATTACAGAGAGTAAAATTTAGGAATGGAATAGTAGATCACATAACATAACGGCAATTATTGTATTATAATAACTTGATGTAGCCTTGAATCATTTCAGGATTATTTTAAAAGTCTTAATTAATGTCAAACTCCATAATGTAAAGATCATGTCATGCAAGGAATTAACATTACTAGAATGACACAATAGGAAAACCCATCATTGAACATTTATATACCTTAGAAACCCCATAGGGTGAGAACCTAGATTTTTTTTAATTTTATTAGATGATGGTGAGGTTTTTCACCCCTCACTCAATGGCTTGTAAGGGAGTCCATCTCTTTACCATTGTCATAAAATATGATAAAGAAAAATAACATTAGGTAAAAAATAGCTGGGAATCATGATTTTCATTACGCCAAAAGCCACAGGTGTTAGTCAATGATTGCATCGCCCAAGATAAGGATCCATGAGAGAAAGTTAGTGCTTGTCATGAAGCACAAAAAAAAAATTGTTTTATCCAATGTCCAACAATATCCCTACCAACATGAGCCTGGTGTGTATCGAAATCATGACCTATAGCATGATAGCACTTGTTAGGAATCATGATTGTCGTCAGACTAAAACCCACAAGTGTTAGTCAATGATCACATTGGTAGAGATAACGATCCATGAGATTTGGTTAGTCCATGTTGCAAAACAAAAGGGTAACATTGGTTTATCCAATGTAAAAAAAAAATAGAGATGCGGATCCACGAGATGTGGTTATTCCATGTCGCGAAACAAAAGGGGAGCATTGGTTTATCCAATGTCAAAAAAAATTACTAACTATAAGTTATTACAATCATCATGGAATAATTTAACCACAAATCATTGAGCATTATGTCTTTGTAGCCTAGTTCTTCCCATTAGTGGATTGTTGTACCATTGACATTCCCTCGATCTCCATTAGACCCACTAAATTATATCTTGGCATAAAGTTAAATATAATCCATCTTTTGCATTTGTCATAGTGTTTTCTAACTTCTACTGTGAGAAGATTTTGATATCATGATTAGATCAAATATTAATAAAACCAATAATAAATTCATACTAGTGATGCTTCAACATCTATTCATTGCACACATGAAGTGTAAACAAATATCATGGCATTCCTTCTTTTAAAACACTCCACATGCTTTAATAAAAAGCATATAAATATCAAATCATGTCTATAGAGAAATTCCATGTTATCTACTATTCCCGTCACATAAACACACATTATTTTCGAAAGGAAAACCACTAAAATTGTCGATATTATTTTAACCGATAGTCATATCTTAGATTTTTATTTATGCATGTAATTATATAAATTCTATTCAAAATAAACTAGCCCTCAACTATTTCTTTCGATATGCAATTATGTATTCTGTTTCAAAAGAACCAATACAAAAGATATTATTTTTATGCATGTGAACGCAGGTTCTTTTCTATAAGAAAAATAACGCAATAGATACCATTTGTGTGCACGCAATTGCATGTTCTTTCCAACATCATCATTTCCAAAGGTGAGCTATTGACAATTTCTATTGTACATGAAAAATACACATTCTATTCCAAAATAAAGCTAACATAATAGTTATGGTTTCTTACACGCAACTACTTGTTCTTTCTAAAACAAATTAACATGATAGTTATTCTTCTTGCATGCATAAATCATTTTTCTTTCCAAAACAAGCTAACTAAATCTTGCATGAAAAAATCACATTTTTTTCTCAAAAAATACATCAACCATTACTTGTGTGCATATATACAAATATTCTTTTCCAAGAAAACAAACACATTGGCTATGCTTTTCATGCATGCAAGAACACATTTCTTTCGAATAACTCTAAAGAAGATGCTATTATTTCCATGCATCTAAAATTTATTTCATTTTCAGGAAAATTTATCACATCTATTTATTCTTTTTATGCATGCAAATGCATATCTCCTGTTCAATAAGTAATAGAATAATTTATTTCTTCTCTTGCATGCAAATTCACATATTCATTCACAGAAATCAAAATATAATAGATATTATTCCTATACACATAAAAACATATTCTCTTTAAGACTCTAATGTTTCCCTTTAGAAATTTAATGCATAGTCATCATTCAAATATTTCTAGCAATACTTTAACTGAAATAACTTAGTTTGTTTGTCTTTTGATAAGAAAAGTTCACATGCTTTACTTTTTCATGGAAAATATCACAACCTCTTAAATATTTTCTTTGCAGCGTTCTCATGTATTACCTTTTAAGAGAAAAAACATTCCTAACTTATCTTTTTATATGCATAAACTAAAAAAATATTTTTAATAACACATATATCCTCGCAGACATTTTAACACATAGGAAATTTGCAAGGCTTTCCAAAGAAATTAACAAAAGTAACTATACCTCTGCACACAAAGGTAAAGAATTTATTTCAAAGAAAATTAGTATGATTATCCATACCCTTTACCTATAGGAATAAATAAACTTCCCAATAAATTAACTTATCTCTCTTTGAAATGGAACACTCTGACTGTTCATCTTTGTAAATTTGTAGGATGTAACCCCCAACATTATGATTATTCATCTCTAAAAATTTGGAAGAAGCAACCTCCAACATTCAGCTTACATGTTAACCATTCCAAGACTAACGACCTTAGGACAACCTACCTGATCTCTAAATAATCTTAAATCGATTCCATATCACTGGTAGCAGAGAGGTCTTGGTGAAAGCGTAATCGATAACATTCAAGGAGAAATGCACTAAGACTAATCTCCATACACAAGAAAATAATGATTTGGAACTCCAATACTTAAAATACCTTATATTTATTTTAGAGATGGGCTACTCACCCCATTTCATATTAGAGATAAATACCATGACATCAATTCCACTTTACTTGTGAAGATGTTCATTTCTAAATAGAAAATGGTAACAAACGATCTATGTTGTAAAGGGAGTATTAGAAAAGCATACGTTGAAAGAGAGTGAGTGAAATATTCATACTATACAATGCTACCTTCCCAATTTATGATAATGGTACCACCTCCTTACAAGATAAGGGTCTCATTTCTTCCGAGAGAATTGATTTCTGGCAAACTAAAGAATGAAAAGATACTTTCCAAGCATTCATTTAACTCCTCGTTGGTTCTCAGTGGAAATGGTTTCAATAATATTTTTACCAGTGTAAATATATATGTGCTTTTAGAATAATTAGTTTTGCAATGAATTTTGATGACATAGTTAAATAAATTAACAATATTTTACCATATATAAATACGTGAGATTTACGAGGTGCTATATTACATAGCAATTGTTCAATTCTAGTTGAGGCAGCAATAAGATGCACATTAACACAAAACTAACTACCATAGCACACAAACTAGTTCAATTCCCATTAAGCAACTCACAAGCTAGTTCAACTCTCTTTAGAACAACGATAAGATGCATAGTAACATGGAGATTCAAATTCTAGATTGAAGGATGGCGGTGAAGTTGACGACATTAATGTTATTGGTTGGTTAGTCAATATTGAAAGTTTGATTCAAGAAAGAGAGAAAGAAAGTATTTTTAAAGTCCACGAGGCTGAAAATAGCCTATGGGACAGATTGCTTCTCCACTTGGCTCTTGTATTCATCCCTTTTCCTATGAAGTTTTACATGAACCACTCCCAGGTTCTCGACAAACTGTTTGCTGAATAGATTATCCCAAGCACTAGCTGCCATAATACCTGAATAATTTTCCCTTTTGTCTTTGAAGGCCTCGAATTCTAAATTGAAATGTTTTTCAATTTCCACTTTTCGATAAGAGAAAAAAATACATACTCTTTCCTCCCACATTTCTTTTGGTCTTTTCGAGCGTCCTGTTTCACAACAGATTTGATGATAATTAGTCCTTAATTGAGCAATAAGAATTTTAGATCTCTAAGAAATATTGGCCCCTAAGCCTTTTGCTGATGGTTGAGCGGTGTTAAACTCTTAATTGTTGTACTTCTTCTTTCTCCCTAGCTCTTTCTCTAAAGTATGTTTGTGGAACTTATCCATAACCAAAAAAAATTTCTCTTTACTGTTTGTAGGACACGTGCTCAAGAAAATACCCAATTTACAAAACCATTTGTTATTTTTCTGCATCCAAGTCTTCTTTCTTTTTCAAAATTTGTCACTAAACACAACCTTAGGCCATCTACCCTCTTCCATTTACTCAATTTTTTTCAAATACCTTATGACTCGCACTATAGAAATTGCTTCAATAGGAGTGGCCCTTGTTTTACTTAACAAGATAACATAAGGAACTATTATTTTAATTTTTAATTTGCTTTTAATCAAATGCTTCTTAATTTTCTCAATTTGTTTCCACTGCATCTCGGTTGTGCTGTTGGCCCACAGTTCACAACCATAGAGAATAACCAGAATCACTAGAAACCCAAAAAGAGTTAGAGTGGTTTTCCAGTCCCACAACTCTGCCTCTCTACACCTGTTTTGAAGAGCATAATATGCTTTCCAACCCCCTAAAGTTTTTTTTATTTCTACAACCATCCCAACATCAATTTTTGTTGAAGTCAATTCCGAGTTATTTATAGTATGCAACTTCTTCGAGAATGTTTCCTTCAAAGTAAAACTTATGTTGGTTATTCTTTCTTTTGGTAGAGAAAACCACTACTTTCATTTTGCTAATATTGACTTGCATCCCCACCCTTCTACAAAAATGCTCAAGGGAACGTAAGTGCTCTTGCAAGCCAAGAGTCAATTTAGCAATCAATATAAGGTCATTTGTGTACAAAATAATTCTTATAATGAACTTGCCCAAATGGATACCATCACCCCCTTGCGAAATTAGCCACTCTTCATGCTTGTCAAATTTATAACCCAAAAAGGGTAGGAGACAACGGGCAACCTTTCTTGACCCCGATATCGCTTCTAAAACTTTCAGAAATGCCTGCTGAAGTTCTAATTTTTTTTTTCACCTCTTCATACAGCCTATGCACAACTGCTCTTAAATGCCTGGGAACCCTGAAATCCTCCATTCTGCCCCAAAGCTTATCCCTATGAACTGTGTCAAAGGCTTTTCTAAAATCAATAAAGGAACAAAAAATTCTTCCTTTTTTTCCCAAACTTTTTCAATGATGTGCCTTAAAGTTATACAATGATCAATTGTGGAATGTTTAGGTCTAAAACCTACATGCCCTTTAGCACGTTTTCTCTTTCTTCTGCCCACTTGCTGATTTTCTTTTCTAACATGCTTCCAAATAACTTTGCAAACAAGGAGTTTATCATTATAATTCTATAATTGGAGGGATTACTTAAAAATTATCATCCATTCTCATTTATTTATTTTTAACTTAGATAATATTTGAAATAATGAGGTGATATATTAAAAAATATTTTTTTATCATTCTATCTTTAAATAAAATTAATGTTAATTATTAGACATAACAGAAAAACAAGAAAATGTTTAATAAATAAAATCAAATTAAAATAAAATAAAATTTAATCAAATAAATAAATTATATCTCATAAATAAATAAAAAATAGCTATATCATTCCATATATATTACTTAGTAATATTGAACATATTAAGAAATGCAAAATAAATAGATACATCATCATTTTTAATTATAGAAATAAATTTATTAAATTATTCTTTTCTTATTTCTATTTGTATTCTTTAATAGAAGTAAAAAATAGTTATATCATCCCATATATATTACCTAGTAATATTGTACCTAAATAGATACGTCATTATTTTTAATTATAAAAATAAATGTATTTATGTATTCTCTTTTTATTTTTATTCTTTAATAGAAGTTAATTTCTTATTTTATTTATTTTTTCTTTTCTTAATTCTTGCCCTTTCTTAGTTCTTGTTTTTCCTCTTTTAGATTTTGATTTACTTCCTAGGTTTTTCCCCTCTTCCCTTTTTTTTATTTTTATTTTTTATTTTTTTCTTTTGTATATTTTAATTCTTCAAATATTTTTATTATTTTTATTTATTTATGTATTTATCTTAAATTGTATTAAATTTTAATTAATTTTTGTTTTATTTTGATTTTACTTCTACTATTTTATTTGTGGTTATTATATATTTTCCTACTTTCTTAAGGTTCTATGGTCTATGTAGATCTTAGCAGATATCAGTTATCATCTTCATCATTTTTATTGTTTGTTCATTTAATAATATTATTTACTAATAATTTATATTTTTTTTAACTTTGAATTTTAGTAATAATATTTTTTTATACATTTATTTTTAATTTGCCTTGGTTATTCTATTTTACCTTTCATGCTGTATTATTTATTATTTATTGGATATTTTATTTATAATAATTTATTTATATTCAATTGTTATATATTCTGCTCTTAATCTATAATACTATTAATCTTAAATATATATTTCATTTCACTTAGTATATATTTATTAATAATATCTTATTTATCATGATATTATTATTATTTGATTATTATGTTCTATTAGATTTACCAACCAGTATTATTAACCTTATTATTATATTTATATCGTTATTAATAATACCATTATTCTAACTATTTATACTGAATAATGAGATTGTTATATTTAAATTAAATTTACTATATTTCTTAATGATTATTTTCATTAACTTTTGACATAATCTTTTAGTTTTTAAGAGTCCTCTCCCCATTGATACCCTTGTTTCATCTAGTTATAAATTAAATATATTAGTTGGTTTCAAAAGTATTGATAATTAAAAGATTTATATGATGAATCATGAAGACATATTTCTATATAACTTTACTCCTAGATGCCAGCATTTAAATGTATTTAATTTATAAGTGATAATTATTTATAAAATAATATTGTTTTTTATTTTATCGAGGTGGCTCCAAAGACGCAGACAGGACAAAGAGGGCTTATGGAAGCTCAAAAATCAAAGTGTTTGGATTTCTTTTGAGCTAGGACCAGAGCATATATCTCGTCATCCTAATCACAATGATGCAAATGGTTCATCAAACCAAGCTTGTATGCGAAAGTTAGAGGTAGTCAAATTTTATGGGTTAACTTGATGACTTGGCAGGTTAAAGAAGGTGTAATTTCAACCTTTTTCAGCCACTAGATTCTGGCCAGCTCCGGCTATATTTCGAGTGAAATTGTGGCCTCCTTAAAATGACTCCTACAACCTAAAATCAGAATTTTTAAAAATGAGTGGGTGGTCATATATTAATGTCAAAAAAATATATATTAAGGCCAGCGAACCATGACCCTCGCCAACTGCCACGCACCTGACCACACATCATATATATATAATATGTATATAGTCCGAACCTGGCAGGAGTTGAACTCGCGGCTGGCCCCGCCCATGTGACAACCTCTCCACACAACTGAACCCCACAACATCTTAACCATTATGTTTAACATACAACAAACACTAATATTCGATATATATATATATATATAGAGAGAGAGAGAGATACAGTTTAAAATGGAAATTTGGTTGGGTGGGCCACCCAAGGAAGTATCGACGCATACCATATTAAAAAAAATATTTAATATACAAATGCACAGTTTGGAGGGGGCGGGGTTTGACCGCCCAACCCCCTCCCCACAATTCATGGATCCCAACCAATTGCACCAACAATCACATTGGTTTATTCAACCGAAAATTTTTATTTGAACCCTGATTTGCACAGTGTGCCCAGGCCAGGGCAGAAGCCAAGTGCAAGCACGATTTTAGAGGTAGGCCACAGGAAACATGGATGGGGATGTAGTTCGAGGAGAGGCTGATGTAGCAGAAGGCACATATTTCAAGACATATTCTTGTTTGATGCAAAGGGAATCTTTTGATCCAATGGAGATAAACTTTTTAGAATGTATTAAAATTTATATGCATTTTCACTAGAAT
This sequence comes from Pinus albicaulis, assembly GCA_034641835.2. NCBI lineage: Eukaryota > Viridiplantae > Streptophyta > Pinopsida > Pinales > Pinaceae > Pinus > Pinus albicaulis. Next base: position 684,936,971 of record CM076571.1, on the reverse strand, counting down.
TTAATAGAGAGTGCAATGGTGTACCTAGATTTTCCTTTTGGGCAGTCTTTTTGTAGATTCCCTATGGTGGAGAATCTTTAGGAATCTTGAGGGAATCTTTCAGATTCCTTGGAGGATGAAATTCACCGGTGTCCGAATGAGGTCAACTTTATATTCCTTCCTCTCAAAATTTCGCAAGGATATCAATGGTAAGATCAGATTCCTGTTTTGAGTTATAGATTCCAAATTCCCTATGCAGCATCATCTTCAAGGAATCTAGGGGGAATCTAAAAGATTACCTAAGGCCAAGATTTTCACTTTCTCAGTATTCATCAAATTGACAGTCAATCCTACACCTCTCGGCGACATGAATTCAGTGGTGCAGTCAGGTTTTCTATTTGAGCATTATGTTTTTCAACCACATTTTAAAGTGAAGTTTTAGGTGTCAGCATTCAATGTGTAAGTAGCCATTTTCAGGATATTCCATGCCATGAGGTTGATGGTACAACCAGATCCATCATTTTATCATCCTTATCTATAGATAGCTCCAGGATGTGAGGTATATGTAGTGGTATCATGTACTTAAACTTTGTCTCTTTGCTGTGAGATTCATTTTGCTATATAGATCCTTATTGATGTTTGATGTGGGATCTTGTTCTTTTCTTGATGTGAGATGTAATTTCTATCATGGATTGTTTTATGTTGTTTGAGATTCCTTTTTTTCCATGTTGATGGGATACTCATTGTCATATGTATGTTTGATTGAGATCCCTCTGTTGCCATGATGGCGGGATACTTATAGTCGTTATGTGTTAAATTTTCATACTGATAGGAGTATTTTTTGTAAATGAGAGTTCTTGTAGCAGAACATCTTGTGGAGAGGTCCAACCACTCTATGTGAGGGAATTTCCTTGTATGACAGAGAAAATACCATCCATGTACATCACCATCTTTTATAGAAATTAATGTAGCAGCCTACACCATCTTGACACTGAGGCCCAGAGACGTAGTCCCTCTTGGATGAACTCCGTTATCAATCTCTTATGCTGCTAATTATTGTTATGTTCCTCTTATTTCCATAATATAGATATGTTATTTCATTTTTATTAATTATTTGATGCAATTATAACACATTAGCCGAAGTAAAAGGTCTTGGTTTAAAAGGTGTCTAGAATTTACCAGGATCAAGTGGTATCAGAGCAATCTTTTTGCTGATTGGATTGCAGGTGTGAACCATTGAATGTTCTCTGAGTTGGGAAATGGAGGATGTCAAAGACATGTATGAGACCATTCTCAAGGTGTCTGAGAAAACATACATGTTATACGAAGCTTATGAGAAACAAGCAACAAAGAATGCTGAGTTGAAAATGCTTCTACAAAAGGAGCAAGAGGACAAACATCTAGTTCAGCTTCAGTTGCAAGCCACGATAGAGGAATTAAAAGAATTGAAGCGCGACAATGAAAGTTGTCAAGAAGATCATGATGCATTGAAGAAACTCCTACATGAAGAGAAGGAGGAGAAGCAGCGATTTCAGCTTCAGCCACAAGCTACGACAGACGCCTTGGAGGAAGTGAAGTGCAACGAAGGCTCAAGGAAGCCTTCTTCACTTATTTCAAAATCAACATCTGAGGTAAACAATGTTGATTTCTCTTCAGTTTCATCTTCACATGATATGATTTATGTTGGGAGTGTGGAGATACCCATTACAAGAACTGGCATGAGACTCCTTACCAAGATGGGGTACAAAGGAGGAAGACTTTGCATTCATGGCCAAGGCATAACTCAGCCCTTGGAGGTTGTGGAAAGAGCTCACTATGTAGGTTTGTGATACACTGAAGGAGGATGTTTCAAGGACATCATAGGAAAATAGAGATTGCAGAACTCACTAGGGAAGAGGATTGATGGGAAAAATTCACCATCATTCCATGGTAGTGCATGTTGTAGTGAAAGAGCTGAGGCAAGCTCTCATCACCATGATCACACCAGAGACCACCAGGGAAGGTATAACAAGTCTCAATATTCTTGAGTTCATTTTGATTATAATCATGTTTCTAATCATGGTCGTAAATCATGGCATCGAAAAACTTGTCATTTTTGTGGTTTACATAACCATGTCATTGTTGAGTGTTGGAAATGAATGGAAGCACAAAGGAGGATGAGGCGTGGAAAGCCTTCTCCACAACAGAAAAGGAAACTAGTTAAGTAGTTCTAGAGGAAGAAGAAATTTTGTAGCCAGTGCAACCAATGTGGCGATCAAAGAGCCATGTGTTCGAGGCTCCATCCTAAGCAGCACCTTAAGGATGAAGCATCGATGTGTGAACCAGTTGACATGATTGCTCAACAAACAAATGTGCCATAGGGAGATGATCCATTCACTTTGACAAGTGAGATATGTTTTTGCTAGATGTGGTAGTGTGCCATGGCTATGCCTGTAAATCATGTGTTGCATTTTAACTCTAAAAGTGATGATGTGTTTTTCCATCTCTTTTTCAGCAACAATGATATTTATGGCCTTGTTATATAAATCATGTGACACATTTCTTTCATGTAAAAGTGATGATGTGCTTTCATCACTTCGAAATGTGACAATGATGTTTTTCTCTTGTAATGATAGCTGTGGTGTGATTTCCATTTTGATGTAAGCTTGACCATTGAGTACGTGCTATAAACTTGTGGCAAGTATGGAAATGTTTTAGGGTCATAGTTGGTAAATTTTAGCATGAAATTTGTAGGAGATTGTACTACAGGTTTTCAGATAATTTAGGTGTCAGCTCATCTCTTAAGGCCTTGAAGAAAAAAGATGAAGGAGATGGAAGGGTGACCTTTTTCAGGACACTATGGTGCAGACATAGTACACAAAAGTTGCATATTATTGTTGATGCTTTTAGAGCATGAAAAGCTCCTCAGTGGGGAGGATTAATCCAGGTGGCTCCACAGACACACACAAGACAAAGAGGGCTTATTGAATCTCAAAAATCAAAGTGTTTGGATTTATTTTGAACTATAACCAGAGTGTATATCTCTTCGTCTTGATCGCAGCGGTGCAAAGAGTTCTTTAAACTGAGCTTGTATGTGAAATTTAGAGGCATTCAAAGTTTATGGGTTGACTTGGTGACTTGGCAAGTTAAAGAAGGTGCAATTTCGACCTTTTCTAGCCACCGAATTTCAGGCAGCTCCATCCAGATTCTGGGAAAAATTGTGGCCTCCTTAAAATGACTCCTATGGCCTAAAATCATAATTTTTAAAAATGTGTGGGCGGTTATATATTAAAGTCAAAAAAATATATATTAAGGCCAGCAAACCATGACTCCCATTGGCCCCCACATACCTGACCACACATCATATATATATATATATATAGTCTGAAGCTGGAGGGAGTTGAACCCGTGGCCAACCCCTCCAACCTTGTCCACGCGGCAACCTCTCCACACAACGGAACCCCATGACACCATAACCATTATGTTATATATGTTATAACATTTAACAAACACCACTATTCGATATATATATATATATATATCTGTGTGTGTGTGTGTGGTTAAAAACGACAGAGTTGGTTGGGAAAATAGCCCAAGGTGGATCCAACCCATACCATATTTAAAAGATATTTTCTATACAAACACATAGTTTGGAGGGAGCAGGGTTTGACTGCCCGACCCCCTCACCACAATTCATGGATCCCAACCAACCGTGCCAATGACCACATTGGTTTGTCTAGTCGAAATTGTTTATTTAAATCCTCATTTTCATAGTGCGCCTAGGCCAGGGCAAAAGCCAAGTGCAGACATGATTTTTGAGGGAAGACATAGGCAGAAAGGATGGGCACACAATTGGAGGAGAGGCTGACGTAGTAGGACGCACAAATTTCGAGATAGGTTCCTGTTTGATGCCAAGGGAATCTTTTGATTCCAGGGAGGTAAAATTTTTAGAATGTTTTAAAATTTATATGCATTTTAACCAAAATTTTGCAGGGAGTGTGATGGTGTGCCCAAATTTTCCTTTTAAGCAACATATTTTCATATTCCTAGTGGAGGATAATCTTTAGGAATCTTGAAGGAATCTTTCAAATTCTTTGGAGGCCGAAATTTGCCGATGTCAAAATGAGGTCAACTTTATACTCATTTTTCTTGATATTTTGCAATGATCTCAATGGTGAGATCAGATTCCTGTTTTGAGTTGAATATTTCTAGATTCCCTATGGAGAAGCATCTTTGAGGAATCTAGGGGGAATCTAAAAGATTTCATAAGGCCCATATTTTCACTTTGTGAGAATGAAGCAAATTGACAGTCGATCCTACACCTCTCGGTGACACAAGTTCAGCGGTGCATTCAGATTTTCTGTCTGAGCCTTATGTTTTTTGGTAACTTTTCAAAGTGAAGTTGTAGGTGTGATAATTCAATGTGTGAGTAGTCTTTTTTAGGATATTCAACGCCACGATATTGATGGTAAAACTAGATCCATCAGTTTATCATCCTTGTCTACAGATTTATCTAGGATGTGAGGTATATGTTGTGTGATCATGTACTTCTTTGTCTCTTTGCTATGAGATGAATTGTGTTGTATAGATCCCTGTTGATGTTTGATGTGGGATCTTGTTTTGTTCTTGATGTGAGATTTAATTTCTATTATGGATTGTTTTATGTTGTTTGTGATCCTTTTTTTGCCATGTTGTCGGGATAATCATTGTCACATGAATGTTTTATTGAGATCCCTTTGTGGTCATGTTGGCGGGATACTCATAGTCGTTATGTGTGAAATTGTCATACTGATAAGAGTCATTTTTGTAAATGAGAGTTCTTGTAGAAAAACATCTTGTGGAGAGGTCCAACCACTCCTACATGAGGGAATTTTCCTTGTATAATAGAAAAAATACCATCCATGTACATCACCACTTTTTAGAACACTTAATGCAGCGGTGTACACCATCTTGACATCGAGGCCCAGAGACGTAGTCCGTCCTGGACGAACTCCATTATCAATCTCTTATGTTGCTAATTCTTGTTATTTTCCTCTTCTTTATAGCATACATCTATGTTTTTTAATGTTCATTAATGCTTTTTTGCAATTATAACACATCAACCGAAGTTAAAGGTATTGATTTAAAGGGTATCAAGAATTTATTTGAATCATTTTCGATATCTCAATTTGTTTTTACTTTTAGGCTAAATAGTTTAAAATTTCTTTGAAAAGTTATGTTTTCCATTTATATGATGAATCATGAAGATACATTTATAAATAAATCTACTCATGGATTCCTCCATTCAAATTTATTTAATTTATAAGTGACAATTATTTATAATTTTTTTTTTTTTTTTTTTCGATATCTCAATTTGTTTGTACTTTTAAGCTAAATAGTTTAAAAGTGATTTGAAAAGTATTTTTTCGAACCTAAACCACTCCTTACTTATATATTTGTTTGGACATATTAAATACAAGTATGAGGTTGAAAATTTTGAAATATTGAATTTTGATATGATATGATATTTCAATTATTTTAATGTTATATTTAGGTATGATATTTGAGTTTCATTTATTTTAATGTCATATTTTGAAGGTTTCAAATTTGAAGAAGCCTAACATCTTTACCATGAGCTTTCCAATCAGGGGGACGAAGTGAGGATGAGAATGGTTTCTTTTATGTTTTCGAGAATAGAGTTCCAAAGAGAGTCCATAGGAATAAAGGATCCCTTGAATTTTCATCTCTTGCATTGTTTCATATTTCCCAATGAATAAAACTAGAGCATGGCATCCAAATGTGATTTAGGAAAGATTTGGAGAAGGTGCATTTTCGCCAACTTGAGATAGTTTTGGAGATGTTTTGAGGATATCTACCTAAGCATGGGAGATGATATTTAAGATGAGTCCATAGGAAAGACAAAAGTGCATCTATTAAAAGAGATATTCTGTAATTTAGAAAGTGGATAAGCTAGAGAGGGGCATCTTGATGGTCTTTGATAGTTACATTTTTAACGTTGAGCCTTGTTAGAGTTTTAATTCTAAATTAGGAGCCATAGAAAAAAAAGTGATATCTTTCTAGGTGTGTGTTTCTTCAAGGTTTTCCTGAGACATCATTAGTTGGCGGTGCCCAATCCCTACTTCCGGATGATATGTTTCATGTATGGAAAGAGTTATTTTCTACACAACCCCATAGAATCTTGTCTAAGAGTTTGAGATGAGAATAGTGTAATACCACTCTGTTTTTATGGAAACATCTTTTTTCTTGCATTGATATATTTGTAGTATGTTGGCCAGAAATTCATGATGATCTGGATTTAAAAATGATGATGTAAGAAATAAATTTTATAAATAAATATGGAAAATTTGTGGGAAAGAAACACTTGAGTAAGAGATACTTTGAAAAACTAGAAAATAATATGGTGGATCAAATTATGATAAAGACCTTTAAAATACTTTGTTGAAGAAAATACTGAGAAAAATAGGTTTTAAAGGAAAAAGAATAAGAAAAGACCTAGGCTGGTGGGTTAGCAGAACCCTGAAAGGCATGACACTACCAAGGAAAAATATGCTAATAATTAATGTATAAAATACATTATGTGGAATAAGAGGAGGCGACTGATTCTAGGAAAGGACTTCTCATCTCGAGGGGAACGAGAGGTTGCTTCAAGGTTGGGTGGAAAAGTGTTTTTCCAAGCGTATTTTCCATCCAGAACTGTCGGTTAGAGGTTTTCGTTATTGTTGGTTCAGAATTTTTTCCTTATTACATCCGAAATTTGTAATCATTGAAATAGATCTATTTTTTCTTCACTGTGAGCCCACATCTTAGATGCATGTGAAATACATAAACAATTTGTGTAAGGATTACTCTAGTGGATATTAGTGTTAGTATATTTTTCGTGTATGTCTCAGATAACATAAATATGTACTATAACTATTAGGAACGAAGTGGATACTAGTTTTCCATTATTTTAGCTTCATATATTAATTTTATAAGCAAATTTTTATACAAGTGTTTCTTATATTCTATTGCATAGGTAGATAGATAGTTTCCATGAGTTTATTTATTAAGAGAAATATTAGATCTAATAATTGGGGTCTAGATGAGCTACTTCCACTTTACAATAGATTATTGATTCCTTAAATCCACACAATATTAAGTGAATGTACTATTTAGTTAGCATGATTTTTTAGAAGAATTATTTGCACCACATATCACGAGCAAGAGAATAAAAATCATTCTTGGGAATATAAAACATAGATCATAATTTCTATGTTTATGGTGGAATGTAAGCTATTAAAATACAAAATTAATATTGAAAAAACATATTATCTTCTAGAAAGCTTTGCATGGATCATACTTTAGTAGGAAGTTCGATTTATTTAAAGGAAAATAACAAAGATCTTTCTTGTAAGTCTCGACTTAGATTATGAAGTGCGACATCTAGTTACCTATTGATACAAAGCCAGATGCTAGAGGCGAGTCTCTTATTTCAAGAGTTAGGCTCAAATGTGAGGATATAAATTATTACAAACCTCTGAATACTTCGTTTCGACGACGTAGTAACACCCTGGGGTTGCCAGTGACCTAAATAGGGTGGGTGTTAAAGATAAACCCACAATGCAAATAATGGTATAAAAGTGTGTTGGACTCAGTACCTCTTGAAGAATAAATTTAGAGAAAGACTCTCTAGATCAAGGATGGATTGCACAACGTGAAGTGCATTTTGAGAGTTAGGGGCTTTGGGGTGGGTCAAAGCCCATTATTTTGTAATGGGACAGGAATATTTTGTGAACGTTGAACCCCACCCATGGTTTTCGAACCATGGTATTTTAATGTAAAAGACCATATAAGGATTCTATGCTAGATCTTGAGGATGATATTAGATAGAGAATTGATGAGATGCACATGGATCTAACGTTGTTTTGAGGTAGATTTTGTGGTTTTGGGGTTATAGGAAAGGCTCCTACAACTAAGTGCGTGGAGACCTTAGGATGTCTGTAGCTAAGTGCACAGACCCCTGCAGCTTAGTGCGCAGGATGGAATTGGTTGTATGAGAAATATATGAGCATTAATGAAACACATTTGAAGACAAATCAGTTTTTTTGAGTTTATGTGTTTTCTTTACTTGTATTTTATGCTATCTGTGTTAAATAAGGGTTGTTGATCTATAATTTCATAGAGAATTTCTATCTATGGTTTTTTACATTGTTTTATGCTTAAATAAGTAAGATCACACAATCTACAAGACACTTCAATAGATGTATTGAACAACCATGGTATAGTTGATAGACCTATTTTGTGAAGCACTGCCAAGTATAGAAAGGAAGAGAAGCCATCAAGCCATATTCCATTATCCTTTTGGATGGAGAAACCTAATTCTAGCATCCCCCTATATTGCCTTGGGTGATACTTTGGTGTGCGCAAGAAAATCATCACCAAAAGGGCTAGTAATAGTGGGTTTTGTTGGTTCGTGCAACCAAATTTGAACTAGGGTCTAGACCCCAATAAGCCAAAAAATGGTTCCATTTTCTGGATTGGGATATGACTGAGGGATAACTGGATGTGGCATCCATCTAAGAAAGATATTCAAGACTGGGTAGATCTAAAATAACGTGAGATTCTTGTGAAATAAAGAAGAAATCGGTGTATATCTACTGAATATTGTCTACAAAAATAATTTATTTACAGATTGGTACGAAATATTTTTCTCATCATTTTCTAGCAAGTTGTATGAGTGGATATCAACACTGGTTGATCAAATGGGTTGTTTAAAAAATAATCCTACTGCGTGGACGTCGGAATTGATCAAGCAACTGAAGAATACTGATAACGAGATCACAAGGGATGTTGATTATTGGATCGATAATATCCTTGGAGGTTTCATCACTGAGTTCATGATCTATACCTTGGTATCCTATAGTGAATTAGAGCAAAACATTTTCATAGGTCCACGATGTAAGTAGCTAAATTCACTGATGTTATGGAATAAATTTTATTCTGTGAAAATGGTGTAGTACAGATGCACTCAAATTAATGTTCAGAGAAGGAGAACCTGCTACTACGCGAAGTGGTAAAATATTTAGGACAAATTGGGGTGCTTACACTGAAATTGAATATATTTTTTTGTTTAGGTTTGAAGGACGAGAAAGCAACCCTGCTACCCCAAGAAGTGCGTCACTGAAATCTGAAAAACATTAGAGTACTGCGGATATTCCCCAACTTTCCACCCCCATCATCACCCACCTCCACCTCCCCTATTCACCAAGGCCTAGCCACCAAAGATGCCTATGTTGAAGGGATCAGATGATCTGGAACAGTTCTGCTTTGTTGTAGAGGCATTATGGAGTTCATGAAATATTACTGATGAAAATATGAAGAAAGTGAAATTGGTTACATCGCTCCAAAATAGAGAATTGTCCTAGTATATGAAATATACTACGAATAATGAAACTGTTACATTGGCTGAGCTAAATACTGCTTTTTTTGTCGTATTCCTAGTGTATCACACACATCAAATAAATTAATAAGTTGGCTACTGAGACTATGTGGGAAGGAGACTAGAGATTTAAGACATTACTAAGCCATGTCATCTTCAATATCGCTCATAGACAACATAAAGAATGGTTTTTTATTGCGTTGTTGCCTCATATCATATTTCCATTGTCACCACATAATATTCCAACCCAAGTAGAAGCACTTGATACGAGGGTTAAAGCAAATTA